>JAZDUH010000508.1:5175000-5365000 GCA_036419115.1 Scarus forsteni
AAAGTACAATTATCTGTTTCCTGTAATCAAACTTGATGTATGTGTCTCCTCACAGAGAGGCGATGAAGAGATACGAGGAGCTGTCGGAGATCTTTTCAGACAAAGACAACTACTCACAGAGCAGAGAACTCCTGAAAGAGGTGAGTTTCTGTGATAATGGATATTAAACACTGCAGGAAATGTTGTTTGCTGAGCAGTTTACAAAAAGTCTGGACCAACAACAGGGAACAAGGCTTTAGGTGAGGACAATACTGATGCAGTAAAGTTTAAAGGGATATGCCGGTGTTTTTTTTCTTTCTTTTTGTGTGCATCACTCCCGAGTCCTTGACAAGCACATAGATGCCATTCTTTCGACTGTGCATGCAGTAATACTGCATTCCAGTTGATCTTAAAACTGGGATATTCTAAGTTGCAAATATCGAAACGTCACTGGAAACTCCCTACTTTCAAGTCGGGCATCCTTCATCCACTCCGACTTTACCAGCTCGAAACTTGAACACGTCTTGCTGGGATGTGACATTATTCCTTTTTCCCGCTTCCCAGTTCCAATGTAAATTGAATGCACCATGACAGGGATGAGACGGGCGGAATGTCCGCTGCTTATTAGCTTAGATCAAACACTGGGAGTCAATGGGTAGCATTAGCCTACCTCTGCCTACAGTCGACAGATAAAATTTTCAGCAACTTGAAATGATCTTGTGGGCTTGTTTTTTCTATTATTATTATTATTATTATTGCCTTGTTATGTTGCATTTTCTATTTTAAGACAAAGATTAGCACTTTATGTAATTTTTGAAAAAAAAAACAGAAATTAAGCCACAGGGCGCATGCGCAAACCATTGTGTATGTGCTTGTAGGTAGATCAATGAAACAAAGCCTCTGTTTACAAGTAGAAAAAGAGTGGTAGTAAGGATTATGGACAGCTTTGAAAGAGAGGACAAGGACAATTTCTTTGGGAATCAGAATATACGGAGGAGAGACTATTTGTTTTGGCAGCTGATGTTTTTTTTCAAAAATTAAAATATTGCTAATCTTTCTCCAAAAGTAGATAACATATTACAGAGTGGTAAAAAAATTAAGATAAACGAGTTACAACTAGCACACAAGACCATTTAGAGTTGCTGTAGAGTTAGCTGATGAATGTACAGAGAGGCAGGCTAACACTACCCACTGACTACCAGTGTTTAAGCTAAGCTTATAAGCAGTGGGCAAGCTCTGCCTGTCTTTTCCTTGTTGCTGCACGCACAGTTGAAAGAAAGGTTTCTATCTGCTTGTTAAGGACTCAGGAGTGAGGCAAGACAAGGAAAGAAAAAAAACATTGGCTTATCCCTTTAACCTGAGGACTTTGATCCTTTGAATCCAGTTTATTTTTTGTTTAAGTTTCTGCTAAAACTTGAAGTTAAGATGAACTTCTAGACATCATATAATCTGAACACATGTTTCTAACTGATTAAAATAACAGGCTACAAAGAGATGATAAATACAGATTCCTGAGCTGGAAAGCTGCCACTTCGGATCTCAAACATTGGTTGCAGTGTTGAGTTCAGTTTTTGTACTTCAACAACTCCTCTGATGAACTGAACTTGTAACAAGACTATTTTTATTCAGATCTGTGTTATGCTTCACTGATTTTTTTTTACAGCTTATCTCTCTGCTGCCTGTCTGAAAAATATCTTCAAACATACTTTTTTTTCTCTGACTTTCGCCCTGTCACTTCAAACACTTTGAGTCAATATGAAAATGTAACAGCGAGAAAAACACTGCAGCTCTTTCTTTCAAACTCCATCGCTTCTACTAGCACTCCCACCTCAATCACTTTACAATATGTGTTGAGTGTTTTAGCTTTGTGATGTAGAAAATAGAATATCATACAATCCTATTTTCTCCAAAGATGTGTTTTGACTAAGGATTCTCGTTTGGTTTGGAGCAGATTGGCTTGGTACAGTAAACACAAATCTGATGAGTGTTATCACAGCCAATTAAACCCTTAAACTGGGTATATATTCATGCTGTAAGCTATGTGGACAACTGGGGGCCACCATGCATCCATTCAGCATGTTGGTTGTGCAGGTTATTCAGTTTTAACACAGATAGCAGAAGAAACAATAACAGAAAGTTGACAAAACAATAGCTAATAAACAAGACCACATTCATCAACATCTCATTATGTGGAAGACTGTACAGAAACAAACATGACAGTTTAACTAATCACAGAAAAACTCTATGTTAGATGACAAGGCATACGTTTGGTGTATTCATTCATCTGGCTACCGTGTAAATTGATGACTTTGTTCATGTTTGTGTGAGCTTTGTTTCTTTGGCTGCATTTTCTCACATATAAACTATCCATCCATACATTATCTATGCTGCTTATCCCTTTGGGAGTCATGGTGGTGCTGGAGCCCATCTCAGCTGACATTGGTTTAGAGCAGGGGTGGGCAAGTGGCGGCCCGGGGGCCAAATGCGGCCCTGCACATCACTAAATGTGGCCTGCCATTCATTCCCAACCAGAAGTTGTAAATATGAAGAAAATTCAGATATCCAATAGAAATAATTCAATATGATCTAGACTGATATTTTTATTGTCTTCTGTAAGTTGTTTGCGACCTTACTTTGCTATAATAGTGTCTCTAGATCTCTTTTATGAACATTAGATCAAGCATTACTCAATACTATATTTAAAAAAATGGCAGCAGCAAAAGATTTGAGCTTTAAAAATTTGAATAACACTCATCATTTTATTGATTTGAAAAAGGCTTCATTGGCTTCAATTCCATGTATTTTAGCTAAATTTGTATTTATGTTGTAATATATGAATATTGGTATACTGATTTTATGACAAATTTATGTTCTCATATGTTGTTTATCCAACATTCTTTTTCCATTTGTAACAGTGTGGCCCTCAGGCTGGGAAAAATGGTTTAATGTGGCCCCTTGGTAACTAAAGCTGCCCACCCCTGGTTTAGAGGCAGGTACACCCTGAATCAGTCACTAGCCAATTGCAGGGCCGCATAGAGAGACAGACAACCATTCACGCTCATACTCATACCTAAGGGCAATTTGGAGTCTGCAGTCAAACAAGAATGGTTTTGGTCTGTGGGAGGAAGCTGGAGTGCGCATGAAGAACATGCAGACTGCACTTAGAAAGACCATGCCCGACCCAGTAATTCAGCTAATGACGTTCTCTCTGTAAGGCACATGCACTACCTGCTGCGCCACCGTGCTGCCCTACATATTAGATTAGATTAGACAGAACTTTATGATTCTCTCAGAGAAATTAAGATTCCAGTTTCAGGTTGTAAAAGCAGATAACAGATATAAACAAAAATAAATAAAATACACAACTCACAATAAGTTAGGGATATTGTTATTTACATGAGTGCTTTTCCTATATGGTTTGAATTTTGATGTACTGGTTATCTTTAATATTACTACTAATGAATGAGAAGAAACACCATTTTCTTTAGTTTAATATTTAGTACCACAACAATTTAGACAATAACAAAGATAGCCCCACATAACCATAATTGACAAGGTCAGTATTGAGTGTTTCCACCATTTGCTGTGATTTTTTACTATTTTTTTGGTGCCGATTTGATTTAAATTGTGATTCTACGATATTGCTGATTTTTTGCAATCTTTAGTTAGCTTTTTTTAACACCAGAAGAAAAGATGAACAATGATGATGCCTCCAGACTATATCAGGAAAAATACACATCACATGAGTCCGTTTTTGGATTTATTCAGCAATGTATTTTAACCAGCTGTTTATACTCCCTCTTACAAAGCCTGGATTGCATTTAAAAGTGGCTTACTAACACAGACTAAAATGAAGCATTTACATTTGGAAAAAAAATATTTTGAACAAAAAATTGATTTAAAAGTTGTAAAACAAAAAATCCCAATACTTATGTGAATTGATTTTTTCTCCCACCCCTTGTAAATACAGCAGGAAGATGTGTCGATGACCGTTGGTATCACCGCTAATTTGTTCTAGCATAGCATAAAGTAATTGTTCATTAATCGTAATCGAGGTAAGACCTTCAATTAATCGTGATATTGAAATTAGGTAGTATCGCTCAGCCCTAATATCTTTCCACAAGAATGAAAAAAAAGATGAAAAATGAGGGATCTTGAACCAAGTGCCGCCTTTGGGAGTTTTTACTACGAAAAGGTAAAATACAGACTTGCAAGACTTGGAGACAATCAAAGGAACAGAGATGAGCGGTCCATCATGTGTGAAGAAAACCCTAAAGATATAGGAAGAGGTGCTCACAATTAAAGCATAGCAATTCAAGGATATGTGTGTTTGGTATGTGTGTATGTGAATATGGGAGTGTGTGCGTGTAGAGGTACGTATGTGTGCATGTATAAATCCAAAGACGCTGTCCCGGCGCTGTCTTTAAATTATCAGAAACGAACAGCTGATATCTTAGTTGGAACGATGTGTGGACCAAGGACAAGGACATCTATGTGTATTTTATTAATCTCATCTATGTGTGAGACTCTGACGTCATAAAATAACTTAAACCATTCAAATGCTGATGAAGTGAGGTGAAGGTCTTTATGTGGGACAGGAGCTCATATGTGTGTGGTGAGACCAAAATGTGAAGTGTAGCACAAATGTGAAGTATAAGCATGCATCAGAATAAAATTTCCACAACAACTGTAAAGATTAAAGATAGTAGAAAAATGCTGTAATTGCTATTTGCCTCTGCTTACTTTTACATTTTATTTTGTTGGATTTGTATAGGGATGGGAATCGAAAACCAATTCCAGTTGAGAATCGTTAACAGTTCCATCAGTGAAAAGACATCATGATTCTTTTTGCTAATCAATTCCTTTATCAATTCCTTCTACTGACAGGGTTCAGAAGTGTCAGAATTGTGGCTTAAATTTAATTGCACCTATTACACAACCTTAAGTTAGTGGAAACACTAGAAACTTGCAGAAGCCTTTATCTATGCTGTGACGTGTGTTTAACATTGTTGCTGAAAATCAGACCAACATTTGCCCACACAGAAAATTTGCAGGAATCGATAAGGGAATCTTTAAAGAATTGGATCAACTAGCAGGATTGTTAACAGCATTGATAACGATTAATAGGATAAGTTCGGTTTCTACAGCTTTCACATTGTTTATAGAATGAAGTAGAACAATATACTCACCCAGAAGGCTTTCCTGATTCAAACAGTGTTTCAGGAGATATTTAGATCCAAAATCAAGCAGCGGACATCCGTATAATGGTAGCACATAGGGCATGTATAGCGTCGCTCCTAAAACTGCATTAATCGTCCAAAAACTCATTAGTTTCACCAATATTTCATCATGGTCCGCTCGGGCTACTCCTCCATTACAGTCCGTGTCGCTCCAGACATGTCTTTGTGATTGTGCAGACCTCTGAACTAAAGAAGAAAAGCGCTTGCCTCCGCGCATGCGCAGTACGACTCATTGTTCCAGAGGAAGACCGCCGGCTACACAACGACTTTCTACTGCCAGTTTTGTGCAAAATGGACGAATATCTATTGGATGAAGATGTTGCGGAGGAGAACTTTGAATATGATGGGTGTCCTTACAGTTTCGAGCCAGAGTTTACAGATGAGGAGCTCATCAAACGGAGGACGCGGAGGCAAAGAGAAGAACAGCTCTCCAGAGAGTACTGCGCATGCGCGGAGCAAGCGTTCTTCTTCTTCAGTTCATAGGTCAGTCCAGCCCAAAGCCATGTCTGGAGCGACACAGACTGTCGTTGAGGAGTAGCCCGAGCAGACCATGATGAAATATGGGTGAAACTAATGAGTTTTTGGATGATTAATGCAGTTTTAGGAGCGGCGCTATACATGCCCTATGTGCTACCATTATACGGATGCCAGCCGCTCGATTTTGGATCTAGATATCTCCCGAAGCACTGTTTGGATCAGGAAAGCCTTCTGGTGAGTATATTGTTCTACTTCATTCTATAAACACTGTGAAAGCTGTAGAAACCGAACTTATCCTTTACATCTTATCATTCCCATCCCTAGATTTGTATAATGGTATACATCTGTACGTTTTCCATTTAAGTTTGAAATAAACATTCATTCATTCATTCAATCAAAAGCGAATGTGGATATGAATAAGTCTTTTGGATATTTCTGACTTGAAAATAGGCAGCCACACTTGGCCACTTTGCAATGAGTTGCTGCTGTGTGACTGGCTGTAAATAAATCAGCTGATGAGTGTGAGCATCAAACAGGATCAGACTGACCCTCTCTGTGCTCCTGGACCACACAGCATCAGTTTCATGGCTGTAAACAAAACAGTGAAGCTGCTGACAGCGAAGACGCTAAACACATTTGTCTGCTGAGCCTCAAACCCACAAGACTCTTACGCTCTTTGACTGATATCTCACATCCTGGGAACAGCATCCAGTAATTTAAAACAGCAGCGCTCAACATTTATTAATGCATCTGTCAAGTGCCACTACTGGACCACATTTGTTAAATCCTATCTGCCTGTGCTGAAGTCGAGCCTCATCCTCCTCAGCAGCTAAAAAACAGCACTTAGTGGTAGAGATTTATGACTGCTTTTAAGACCAGAAACCGGTCTAATCTGGTGGAGCACAACTGGCCTTATTCTGTCAACACTTTCACTTCAGAGTGAAAAACCATCTGAGGACCTACATTATATTTAGTTTGTGTCAAAGAGCCGGGGAAGTTGGCAGGATTAGCCGTGTTTTGATTCGCTGTTATGGTGCAGTGCAGACATCAATACCTTTGCATTAGCGTGTGATTTTACCCACGATGCCCCCGGAGGAATTCATCCAAATATTCACTTTCATTTCAATGCTTCACTCGGAGCTTTGGATCCAGAAAAACACCCTCGCCTTCTGTTGCACTTTGATTCCTTTCAGCACAGTCACAGGCTCACTTTCATCTCCATGTTCGCCTCATAATGACGACGACTAGACGGCAGAGAGAGATGAATGAGCCACATTCAGCGAAGGTTAGAACAATAAATGTTGGAAAAATCTCAGTGAAGACCTAACAATATGGATAAATATGAATTTAAACAAAAAATGGGAGTTTAGGGAGGATGTACATTTTCTCCTTTCCGACATTTCTTGAAATTTGTTCTTTTGGAAGCACAATGAAAAGGTGATTCGTCCCATTATATATATTTCATACATTTTACTGTACCAGTCAGCGATGGTTGGAGCCATGTCTTTTGTAGTTGCAATGCTCAATACTGTGAGCAAGTACTTGGTGATTATAATTTCAAGTGGAGAAAAATAACAAAATTTTGATGAAAGATTCCCATTTTACAAACTCCAGTGAAGCTGGTTCATGTTAAAAAATGTAAATAAAACAGAATACAGTCATTTACATATTTTTTATCAACCTATATTCAACTTAATACACTACAAAAACAATATATGTTTTATGTTCAGGATACTTACACAAGGATCTAATTATTTTAACTATTATTTTTTTCATTTTTACTCCTGCATCTTCTTTTCCACCTCTCTTTACCTCATCACCTGAAGCCAAATGAACTTACGTTATTATTCTTATTATTATTTTGTCATTACTCTTTCCTGTGTACTGATAAAAGAACCAGAAAAACAATGGAAAAATTGTATAAATATGAATGTGATATCACAGAGATCTACAAATCTGCCACAATACTGCACACTTTAGGTGATATTTATTTATTTTTTCTTTCTCCCTTTCTTGCTTCGTCTTGAAGTTGTGTTTATACTTTTGTGTTATTTATGTTTTATCAGTAAATCAAATAGTTAAACTCTGTGACAAACAAAATTAAACACTGCATTAAAAAATTACCAAAAGATGTCATGGCTTATAGATAAACAGGGCAAAGTCAGAAGTTTATTTATGAGTCACATAAACAGAACAAGGTTTGATAGTCTCAGTATGATCTATGATTTTTACCGTAGTAATTTAATTTTCATTAAAATAAATCTCATTTAGATGCCTAATTAAAGGAGAAGTTGTTACAAAGCCCCCTTAAATATTTTGTGTATATCTTTTAGTCTAATGAATTACAGTTTCTTAACTTTCCTGTGACTGATTTTTACCTTTTTCAGCAAAAACAGCTCTAATAAAACATCAGTTGTGACAGGTACTAACTAACAAAGTCAGCTTGTTTGCATTAAGTTATAGCTGCATTGAGCAAACAGTATGTCAGATGATCTTCCTCCTAATTTGGTGGAAATCAGTGCAGATACTACATTTCTCTGCCGGAGACGTAATCAGATTTAATTGCATACAAACTGCTGTTGGTTTGCAGGGCTGTGCTTAAAGCTTGTTTCCAATGCCCCCAAGTGGCCGCACAGATCCATTATTCCAGAGTATAATCACTGCTTACTTACTTGCTTACTTCTCCAGAAAATAACTATACAGATGAATTACTAAGCATTTTAATGTAAAAATAAATCAATGTATCATCTCTGCAGTATGTATTATGGAGTTGCTCTGAATATTTTGATAACTTTCATGTCCAGATCAGAAAATACTCTGCAGTTGTTAACTTTTAATTTGCTTAAATCCTTCTAAAGTGGATTAAAATAGTTAGAGTAGGCCACTATACCTTATTTTACTAATTTTACGTTTCTTTCATTATAAAGTAAGTTCTGTTTTGGTATTACTTTTTGTGTCTAAACCACTTTGATCTTTAAACTATTTTTCAGTTTTTCAGGGAGGTACACGTACTGACTTCATGATAAATCTCATCACGTTTTTCTGTTTTGTTCTTTCGTCTCTTTATTTTTAAGGGATTACAGTTAACAGTATAAATGCATATTTTTTTAATCATCCTAACCACACCACTGATAATATACCTTAAAGACAAGACTACCAGTGCCCATGGACAAAAACTAAATTAACTGACAACTTTAGTTAATAAAAATAATACTAGGCTAAAATGTTTGACAGAGACTTAATCCAATCAAAACTAATTTGGTCATGTAGAAAGTAGAGACAAGTTAGGAATATATCCAATCACAGCTACTTTAGTAGTGTGGAAAGGTTGGACGAATTAAGAGGGACATCCAGTCACAGCTGCCTTAGCTTGGTGGTGGTGGGATAAGTTGTGGAGCGATCCAATCAGAGCTGCTCTCTTTATGAACTGATATATATTTATGTAGAGCAGGTTCACTGCTTGTTGTCACTTCTGGTATTGTAACTGAGATGCTTTGCCAGGTAGCCTAAATAAAGGAGACTGCATTTCACACAAAATGGAAATTTTTTTTCTCTTTATTTATACAGTTAAACTTTACTAGCAATAAAAGGGTATTAGATTTTTCTTTTTATCCAAGTGTAAAACATGATTTCAGAAATTCAAGGAAACATAAAAAGTGCCTTACACTTTACTCTTCATATTTTAGTCCACTAAACATACAGAAGATTACGTCGACTAAAATACTGTGAAATTACACGAATAATTTTATGACTTAAATTATGATAACTAAAACTAAATTAAAAGGTGCTCTCAAAAGTAACCCTGCACTGGGTGGTGGTCTGATGAATTTGTTAATATAAAGTCTGGTTCCTACAACATGGAGAAGTTAAACTGTTTAAGTGGGTGAAAAATTGGACCAAAAATTTAGCTGGAACTTTAAACAAGAATACAATTATAAATATTACAGTGAGGCGTAAGATCAGCCAGGTGCTGACCTACAATAAAAGGCAAATGTCACAAATTGTCTTCTAGATGTTAATTAAGTTGAATACTGGACACTGGATGTTGATACTGTACAGAACAGTTGAATCTTGTGAATCGTGCCTCGTTGATTGAACTGTAAGTTGATACACATGGCAAAATGATTGACAGTTGCTTACTAGCATCACATCATATTATAACACATTTCTTTACAGTTATTAAATTTATGTGTGACTCATAGTTATGTTGAACAATTACAGGTTATATAAGCACTGATGTACAAACAATGACACAGTTATCTGCCTGATTAAGAATGAACTTTAACATTTGTGTTTCCTTCCTTTTTCTTGCAGGAGGGAACGTCCAAGTTTGCCAACCTTGACAACCGGCTCAACAACAAACACATGAACCGGGTAAGAGGAGATATCAGGTTTGTTTATAGATGAAACTCACAGAGGATCATTTAAGTCGGGGCTAATGACCTGTATAACAACAGAAACGCAGAGCTGTAGATGTAAAGCTCAGCTCTGAGTGTAAACGTCCAGTTTTAGAAGAAAAAGAAGTTCATAGTTTGAGCCTTTTTGTGCAGAGTCATGCAGGGTCACCCAGACGCCTCAGAGGAGGAACTTCAAATTACTTCAACATTTGTGGCCCAGGCAAAACCTCAGATCTCCCAACAGATCAAATGGAACAAATTTCACTTACTTAACATTCGAAGTCTGGCATGCATACCAATCACGGTAGCCTGAAGGGCTGAACACCCCCGCAGGCCTTAACAGGAGACCTCGGCGAGTTTAGGGATGATGTAAGAGCGTGCAAAAGTGTCATTACCGCTGTAAAAGTTAGGGGACAAAAATGTGCTGTCATTTCTGCAGTAAAGATCCGTGCTTAAACTCGCATGAAATCATATTTAAAGGCAGTGGTTCTCAACTGGTGGGTCAAGGCCTGTAAGTGGGTCAAAGCTGTTTTCAGCAGGTTGGGAATGTGCGCAAAAGCCTGAGGGGACAGTCGTCCTTGTGTTTGGCATGCAGTAAATTTAGTTAATGTCTGCTGATTTTTACAAATTCATCTCATTTTCTGTTCATTAAAGATGTTGTTAAGCATCAAGTCTGGATCCAGGTTTATAGGTTCTGCTTAAATTGGTCATAAAATATGTTCTGATCTTCATCTAAGTCACATCACTAGACAAACACAGTCTGCTTAAACTAATACCGCACAAAAACTAAGTGTTTTCATGTTTTTATTGAACACAACATGTAAACAGTCACAGTGCAGGGTGGAAAAAGTATGTGAACCTTTGGATTTAATAACAGGTTGACCCTCCTTTGGCAGCAATAACCTCAACCAAACATTTCCTGTAGTTGTAGATCAGACCTGCACAACGGTCAGGAGGAATTTTGGACCATTAATGTCTCACATAATCAAATCTGTCCTCACATGAAAGTCAAAGAGACAACGCTGGTGTCTTAAATCGCAGAATCACAATAAAGAAAAGTTAAAGAAAAATCAGAAACACAGAGGGAGACACGGAATTAGTAAAGAATAACAAGACATATTAGAATCATAGATGGGAAATAAGACCTTCCATAAGAAGGTCCTTCAATAAGACCATCAACCATTTCCAACAATATTCAAAGTTGTGTTTAGTCCACATGACAAAAACTATTGAAGACAAGCTCATTCTGCTGAGCTGCAAAACTACAACTGATACAAAACCAATCACATGGATAATATTTACTCAGTGGCCACTGGATTAGGTACACCCAAGCACTTGATCAATAGACATATTACAACTGTAGTAAACGATATAAATGAAAGCCTCAAAAAGTAATATCTATAGATAGATGAATAGATAGATAGATAGATAGATAGATAGATAGATAGATAGATAGATAGATAGATAGATAGATAGATAGATAGATAGATAGATAGATAGATAGATAGATAGACGGACAGAAATATAGATGACAGACAGACAGACAGACAAATAGATAGATACATAGATAGATAGACAGACAGAAATATAGATGACAGACAGACAGATAGATAGATCCATAGATAGACAGACAGAATCATAGATGACAGAGAGACAGACAGATAGATAGATAGATAGATAGATAGATAGATAGATAGATAGATAGATAGATAGATAGATAGATAGATAGATAGATAGATAGATAGATAGATAGATAGATAGATAGATAGATAGATAGACAGACAGATAGACGGACAGAAATATAGATGACAGACAGACAGACAGACAAATAGATAGATACATAGATAGATAGACAGACAGAAATATAGATGACAGACAGACAGATAGATCCATAGATAGACAGACAGAATCATAGATGACAGAGAGACAGACAGATAGATAGATAGACAGACAGACAGACAGACAGACAGACAGACAGACAGACAGATAGATAGATAGATAGATAGATAGACAGACAGACAGAAATATAGATAGATAGATAGATAGACAGACAGAAATATAGATGACAGACAGACAGATAAATAGATAGATACATAGAAAGACTCACAGACAGAAATATAGATGACAGAGAGACAGAGAGACAGACAGATAGATAGATAGATAGATAGATAGATAGATAGATAGATAGATAGATAGATAGATAGATAGATAGATAGATAGATAGATAGATAGATAGATCGATCGATCTCCTCAAACTAGTTTCTTGACCATGACAGTTGGTCAACTGTACTCCAGAGGCCTCCACAGTCACCAGATCTCAATCCCATAGACTTCCCATAGAGCACTTATGGGATGTGGACAAGCGGCAGATTTGCATCAACTGTGTGATTCTGTCCTGTCAATATGGACCAAACTCTCTGAGGGGTGTTTCCAGCATCTTGTTGAATTTATTCCATCAATAATTAAAACAGCTCTGAAGGCAATAAAGGGGGTTCAAGCCTATGAGGGTGTACCTAATAAAGTGTCCCAATGAGTCTTGCAGTTCACACAGTACACAGTTTTGTAGCTCAAGATGTCAAATCACGAGGATCCAGATATTTTTGTCATAAGTTCTCAGTCAAACTCATAAAAACTCTGTGATTTCGCTCAGAGTTTATTAAAGCATCTCAAACTCACTCTCGAAAATCCAGTTTTCCTACAAAAAGCCTCATTCAAACATTGATAGCGGTGTCGGTTTAGCTAAGCAGGGGGTGTTTCAGCGGTTTGATGCCGGGTTGTAAGGGGGCTCGACTGGCATGCAGCAGCGAAGAGGAACAGAGGGCTGTCGTGTGTGTGCGTTCGTGTGTGTGTGATGTGCTGAATCCTGAGCCGCCGTTTGAAAAGTAGCTGCAGGCGGCCGCTCTGAAATCCCTCTCTGTGTGGGCTCTTTTACCATGTGAAAAGAAATCCTCAGGGGAGCAGATGAAACACTCTTTTCCTGTCTCTCGCTTCTTTTTTTTTGGACACAGTCTAACGCCCAGGGCACCGTGCCCTACCTGGGAATCTTCCTCACAGACCTCACCATGCTGGACACGGCGGTCAAAGACAGGCTGGATGTGAGTCTCTCTCATGTTTTTATCGGGGGCGGGGGTCAGAACTTTAGATAAATGTTCAGAGTTTTACAATTAACACGTCCTGTTGCTGCTTTTACAGAACGGCTACATCAACTTTGACAAGAGGAGGCGGGTGAGTGTTGCTTTAAATATGAATATCATCTGTGATTAGGGACTGTACATGATCCTGATCTACATCTTGTATACAGATCTGATCAAAATCTTAAGACCGGTTGAAAAATTGCTAGAATATGCATTTTGCACATTTGAACCTTAATGAGGTTTTAAATACAGCTACAATATGCAAAAGCAAGAAGGGGGAGTGTGACAAAATTTTTGGAACTTGTAATTAAAAAAAAAAAAAAAAAAGAAATAGGTTGTTTATCAGCTGATCAAAAATTTAAACCACAGGCTATTAAAGGCAAAATCTGCTCAAAATGTTCATTTTCTGTCAGGCATTCACACGGTCATGCCCTCCTGATGGCTAACCATTGCTGCTGAGGTTGGACACAGTGTGCAGAGCCCACAGTTCTCCCTGGTTTATGCCAGAATTTTGGCTCCTTTTCTGCCTGGACTTCCAGACTCTCCTCCTTGATTCCCTATTAGGGCTGCTCCAAATATCACAGTTATTCTAATAGATATTGACATCATTATAATGAAACATGATTAGTCACTATTTATAACATGTGTCACATGCTTTCATTGAACCTCTATTAGGGATGCACGATATTGGATTTTCATAATCACTCCTCCCTAAAAAAGTCGAGTTTCCCTCAATTTGTTCCAAAATGGCTCCATAAATGTAATTTATTTTAATTTTTGATAAGGAATGAGATGATTCAGAAAAACTTTTAAATTTTCAAAATACAGCAAAAACATGCTACTGGATACGCAGCCTTGGCATCATCCTCAAAACTGCAGTCTCATTATTGAACGAGAAAGCACCCGGAGAGCACAAACCCCCACTACGGTAGTTCCCATACTGCTGTTCCATCTATAAGCAATAGTTCATGATAAAGTTACCATCATAATATGATTCCTGACCCTGAAAACCCACACCCAGCACTCTGAATCATGTTGATCACATTCTAGTTAGATAGTTATTGAGAAAAAATGATTGTGGTTGTCTGGATCAACACCAAGATCTAATCATAACCAACATCTCCTGAAAATTTCAGCAAAATCTGTTCAGCAGTTTTGCAAAATCTTCCTAACAAACAAACAACACCAGCAACAACATTAACCTCCTTGGCAAAGGCAGTAAACATCCTTGTATCTAATAAAGTGGCCAGATGTATGTATGTATGCTGAGCTGATCCAGGGACACTTGTAGATTTATCACAGGCCAAATTTGACCCTGGGAGCAGTGAGTTTTTAAGAGGTTTGTTTGACCATTCAGAGCTAATAATCCTTCCTCAATTATATCATTAGCCGCTGTACAGGACAGACCACGGAGCTCGGCAATTAACTGAATTTCAATATCAATTACAGGCCCCTGACATTTACGAAAATTGAATAAGCTGATTTAAACATGGAAAAATGGTCCGTGTGAGCCTTTTGTCATGAATTTTGAGTGTATTTTTACACGTCATGTCCTGCATTTTGAGGACAGAAAACATTCTGCCTTTAAAGGATAAGTTTGGTTTCTACAGCTTTCACATTGTTTATAGAATGAAGTAGAACAATATACTCACACAGAAGGCTTTCCTGATCCAAACAGTGCTTCGGGAGATATTTAGATCCAAAATCGAGCGGCGGACATCCGTATAATGGTAGCACACGGGGCATGTATAGTACCGCTCCTAAAACTGCATTAATCATCCAAAACTCATTAGTTTCACCAATGTTTCATCATGGTCCGCTCGGGCTACTCCTCCACGGCAGTCTGGTGTTGCTCCACCCATGTTTTTGTGACTGTGCTGAGTGCAATTAGCTAGTGAGTGATGTCTTTGTTGAATTTAAAGAGACAGAAAAATTAGTTTTTTTGTCAGAAATCTTCCCCAATGAACGTTCAGAAGGAGGTTATAAATGAGAAAAAGTTACTAGTGAGTGAAAAAATAGACAAAAAACGTACTGGAACTATTACTGACAACATCAAGCTGCATTTATTACTCTGTTCGACATTGTGCAAAGCCTCTTTTCTTTTGGCACATCATCAGTTTTGAGGTGCATGTGAGCATGAATTACAGCAACCCTGTAACCCCGGAAGATCCTGTCTAAGAAAAGACCTGAGAGCTCCAGACCAGAGCGAGATACCGGGCGGGTAATTTCAGTGATAAGAGCCTATTAGAGCGGGCTGAGGTAACGTAATACCCCAGGGAGGAGATGATTAAGTGTAGGGCGCCGCCAGGAGCGAGATGAGGGGAATAAAGGACGAGGATTACCAGATCAGTCAACACCTATGATTTCTTTCTGTTATGAAACTTTGCTGCTCTTTGTTAACAGGAGTTTGAGGTTTTAGCTCAAATCCGGCTGCTGCAGTCTTCCTGCAAAAACTGTGTCTTCACTGCCGATGAGGCCTTCACACAGTGGTACCAGAGTGTGCCCACGCTGACAGAGGAGGAGAGGTAAAGACAAAATGTTGAAACACATTCAGCTCTGAAAACAACTGAGGCTGAATACACAATAGTACGGTTCATATTTGTGTTTGTTAGATATTTTAATCACATGATGGATTTCTGCTTCAGTTACAGACTGTCCAGTGAAATAGAAGCACCAAGCGAGCCCAGTCCCCGTGGCCTTACTCCTACTGTCATCATCACACAGTGCCCAGAGTAAGAGCCGTCACAGCACCAAAATACAACTGTGTGCCACAGGAGCTAAACTGAGAGTGACGTTTACTCCTCAAAAAAAACTTGAAAACATATCCATTTCTTCCCTTTGATAATACCAATTAGTTTTATATTTTATATTGTTGGAAAGCCTGATAGTCAACTTTACAATGAGGTACGCTTAGCAAAAACTAGTGTGCTTGAAGTTCATTTTGTGATTAATACTTGGTAACACTTTACTTTAGAGGTACATAAAATTTCATCCCACTTAGGTAATAATTAGAAAAAAATTTATCTTATTTCTTTGAAATTACCCCCAGAATTTCATAGGAATTTGGTGAAAATTAGCACATAACTTCTTTAAAATAATTTCCAAATTTCTTGTTGCAAGTCAGAATTGGTAGGTTACTGTTTTTTTACAGTTTCTTTGAAATTTACTCCAAATTGCAAGGTAAGAAGGTGACGATTAGCAAATAATTTATTTGAAATTAAATCACAGCCCACCACAAAATATTTTTTGAAGAATCCCAACATTTCTGCTATTTCCAGAGAAGCAGGTGATAAACAGCTGCTTAATTCTTGAATACTGAAGTTCGGTTCATTGTTTTCTGTGGTAATCAGCTTTGAAATGTTAAGTGAATAATTCAATTTCCCAATAACATTTGATAGTTAGCTATTTGTAATTTAATTTCACCAAGTTCTTTAGTACCGAGTTTGTCAATATGCATAATTCAGATAACATGCAAAATAGAGATGAATGATATACCTTTATGATTAGGCCTGTAATTTTAATTTCAAATAGATTATTTGCTAATCGTCACCTTCTTACCTTGCAATTTGGAGTAAATTTCAAAGAAACTGTAAAAAAAACAGTAACCTACCAATTCTGACTTGCGACAATAAATTTGGACATTATTTTAAAGAAGTAAAGTGCTAATTTTCACCAAATTCTTATGAAATTCTGGGGGTAATTTCAAAGAAATAAGAAAAAACTTTGTCTGATTATTACCTTAGTGCGCTGAAATTTGCGGACCTCTAAAGTGTTATCAAATACTTGAATATAGGTAAAGCAGGTACATTACAGAGCATGTACTTGTAGTGTACTAGAAAGTATACCAATCAACCACTTTCTCTGACTGAACTGGAACATTTTAAGTTTATAAAAGTAGACTTTAAGTACACTTTAAGTTTACTTTAGAAGGTCAGGTTTACAAAAGTACACTTTCAAGAATGCAAGTACACTTTTCTATTTACTATTAGTGTACTTGGTATATACTTCTAGTCCACATTTTAGTCTGTCAAAGTATAATTTAGGCATGCATACTTTAATGAGCCATAAAACACTATATTATACTGTACATTTATTATACTGTACTGTATATTATACTAGTTGTTATACTTTAATTGTACTTTAAAGTTTGCTTAGCATATTACTTACAGCACACTATTTTCAAACTTGAAATAAATGTAAGTATTCTGAAAGTTAACTCATGTATGTACACTACACTGCAATGTATTAAAATTGCAAGACAGAATGTTTATAACAAGTTTGATGTGTTTAAAAATTTTCAATACAGAGTATTTATAAGTACTTGTTTAAATTATTATAGATGTGCATTTCAAAAACATAGAGCCTGTATAAAATCAAGCTCTTCTTCAACGAAGAAATGAAAGGAAAAAGTGCACATCTGCATGTAAAAATGTAAACATGGGGTGCTGGTTTGGCGGAGTGGTTAGCAACCAGGCGCCCCATGTACAGTACTTGCTTCTGCCGGTCCAGGTTCGAATCCCACCTGTGACCAGTTTGCATAGTGTCTTCCCCTACTCTCTCACCCCTTTTCACAAGCCTATTCACCGTCTCTCTCCTATCAATAAAGGCACAAAATGCCCAAAAAAACATTAAAAAATGTAAACATAATAATCTCTCCAAGATCAAGTCCTTCTTTATCAAAGTAGTAAAGGAAAAAGTGTGCATTTGCTCATAAAATGTCAAGAAAACTGTCTCCAACTGAGAACTGAAGTCCATCCTTGTCAAGAAAAGGTTAGAGAAAAAGGCACATCTGTGGAACCAAAAGTAAATAACTTGATAGAAACAAAAATGATACTTTAATGACTTCTTCTCAGTCACTCACTTGGCATTAAAAAGTATACAAAAGTACCAGTATAATTTTAGTACTTAAGCACAAGTTTAAATCTAAGTATAATCATTCTTAGTCTTAGACTTTACTTCATACTTTTCAGTATAAGCCAAGTATACTTCACTTGGCAAACTACTTTTTGCTAGGGGGCATTTTGAAAAGATTGTGCATTTGTGGAATAGCAACACAGCTCAGTGTGTCGGTACCGCCTCCCCCCAAAAATGTGCCCAAATCCCCTCTTTGTCAGACTCTTTCTGCTAAAATAACCCCCTTGTCCCTTGGACTGCATCCTCCTGCAGCCCTGAGAGGCACAAAGTAGAGCAGACAGTGGATGTATCAATGACATTATCAAGTAATCTTAATAGGTTTATCAAACACTAGCTGCTTAAAGTTTCTCAGGATCAATTTTTTTCCACTCACTGTTATTTGTTAATAAGTTAGTAAGTAAATATAAAACCCAGTACAATATCCTTACTGCCATACATTGCCTTTTGGTCAAATATGGTCTACTGTCAAACAGTGTTATCGTGTTATATTTCATATCATAAATATTGGTAATGTTAACAGTGTAAATTCCTTGGCTTTATTTATAGTCTCACTTTAACTTACTTTATTTTTCCTTCATAAAAAGTTGATATAGCTTAAAGATTCTACATGTTGCAATATGCTTAATTAATTTTCATGCTCAGAAGTATTTTAACCCTTTCATGCATGAATTATTAAATCACAAAGGAATACTTTGTTCAATGTTTGTTTTTACTTTCAAACAAGTTAAAAACCATGTTCATTTTTTTCAGCGTTACTGTATATTTTGAGGGAGTTAAGCATCTGTTCACTTCACCATGCATCAGCGGTTTAAGAAGTAATTAAGTGGAACTACATAAAGATTCACAAACAAGTCTTTGACATTTATTAAGAGTAAATTAAAGTAAAAGAAAAGTCTGAAGTAAATGTTTTATTCCTTTTTAATCAAGCTGTTCACTGGTGAATTTCAATTGTAAATAATTTCATTATGTAAAATTTTCAAAAAGGTAAAAACACCAAGTTTGCCCTTTGTCGGCTGTTTTGGATTTATGATGCCGCATCACAATATGGTAAAAAATTGGACGGTTAATATTTTCTGAAACTTAAGACAAGTGTTTGGGAGTTCACCATGTGTTAGTTGAGCATTGTACTGCAACCTAAATGGTGTAAAATGTATTTCAAATATCTGTCTACTGTAGTAGACATCATGCATGAGAGGGTTAATGTCTGTATTTGATATTCCTACTGCTTAACTGTTTAAGAGGAACTGAAACAACTGAATTTCCCCTTGAGCATTAATGAAGTTTTTCTGATTCTGATTTAAGACTGTTTACACAAAACAAACCTCACCTTTGTCTTTGCTCTTCCATTTTATAGGAAAGCATTTGCATTTTGTGACATTTTGTTCAATTGATTTGTGAAAAAATATATAGTTTAAAATGAATAAACATTTGATCCAACCCTTATCAATTGTGCTTTCATGTGTTGACAGCCTAAGTACCTCTCGGACCAGCCTGCCTGGTGACAGCGACAGCCTCTTTGACTTCCCCTCCCCGGTAAACAACCTGCTGTCAAAGCTAACAAAGGTAATCAATTATAAACAACACTCTCAGCGTAACTTTGAATTTATATCCGCCCACTCTGCAGACATTGTATACAGAGCTCCTGGCTCTTCTTTTGTTCTTCAAGCGATTCAAACTTTGAATATTGCCTAAGAAAACCAGCAATCTCCAGGATTATAATTATTCTGTTTGTATTTATTCCAGCACATGAGATCTCCATCTGTGTCCTGTCTGGATGTCGACACATCTCCCCCGACCAACGACTCCACCCCTGCCACTCTGACTCCAACCACTCCCACAAAATCACACCGCCGATCAGCCTCCTGCGGCAACAACCCCATCAATAACGTCCAGGGGTCAGGGCCCGACATGAGGATCATCAGGATACGGATGGACCTGCAGGATGGAAACCTGTACCGAAGCATCCTGGTACTGACTCAGAATAATTGAGTGTGATTTACAGGAGCGATCAGATTGTTGTAAACGCTGTGCCCCAAATTATCTGCGCCTCACTGCTCTTGCCGCCTCTCCTCTTATCTGCACAGATTCAGTTAATGATAGTCATCAGAATCAGATCCTCGGGGGTACAATGGACCCGGGATATCATTAGTACAACTCAAGCTGTCCTCGTGTCATTGTTATTCTCGTCTCTCCCCTCAGGTTACGAGCAATGACAAGACCCCCACTGTGATCAGCTCTGCCTTAGAAAAGCACAACCAGGACCCCAAACAGGCGTCCAGATACGAGCTGATCCAACTCCTGCCTGAAGGAAAAGGTAAAGACGAGTTTACCGGAGCTCAAGTAAAATAATCTGCTTAACCACCTACGGTACTGCTGGGAAATGTGAATGGTATTTCAAGGCTAATTCTACCTTTGAATGTGTCAGCTGAGACAAACAAAACAGCTCTGCCACCAAAGTTGAGGTATATTCAAGGGATTTAGGGAGGCGTCTCAAAACAACCTGCTGTTTTTAAACCAAAACCAGTCATTCAGTACAGCAACAAAGTTTTACTTCACATATGGTCAAATGAAGAAATGTTTCTTGTAGTAGCTTAGCAATACATCTATCCATATATTTATTACCTAGATCACATCCCTTTCTGGGACATGGGCTGGAGCCTGTCCCAGCTGATATTAAGCGATAGGAGGGGTACAACCTGAACTGGTTGCCAGCCCATCTTGGGAGCATTTAAGTGTCAATTTTTGTCACCAATTATTTTGGTCATAGTTTTCATCAACAACCTTTTTCCCCTGATGAAAAACTAAATAGAAAATAATAAAAAGAAGCGCACATGGACAAAAACTAAAAGTTAATTAACTGACATTTTCATCAATGTTTAAGTAGGGAAAGCTACTTTGGATGTGTGGAAAAGTTGGATGAGTTCAGAGGGACATCCAGTCACAGCTGCCTTAGCTTGGTGGTGGTGGGATAAGTTGGGTAGCAATCCAATCAGAGCTGCTGTCTTTATGAATTGATATATTCATGTAGAGCAGGTTCACTGTTTGTTGTCAGTTCTGGTATTGTAACTGAGATGCTCTGCCAGGTAGCCTAAATAAAAGTGACTTAATTTCACAGAGAAGTTCAATTTGTTTCTGTTAATTTTATACATTTAAACTTTACTAGCATTCAATAAAAAGCTTATTAGATATTTCATTTTATCCAAGTATAAAACACGACTTCAGAATTCAAGGAAACATAAAAAGTGCCTTACACTTTACACTTCATATGTTAGTCGACTAAATTGACAGTAGATTTTGTCATCTAAAATGTAAAATTTCATCAACTAAAACTAGACTAAAATTAAAAGAATTTAAATTACTGAATTATGCCTTAGACTAAAAGACATTTTAAGCAAAAGACTACAACTGAAACTTAGTTAAAAGGTGCTGTCAACATGGACACTGCACTGGGTGGTCTTATGAATTTGTAAATATAAAGTATGGTTCCTGCAACATGGAGAAATTATAATTTGTCTTAAGAGTGGGTGAAAAAGCAGACGTGCTCTGCCAGGCAGCCTTAATAAAGTTTCACACAAAAGTTAAATTTGTTTCTAATCATTTATACATTCAAACTTCACTAGCTTTCAATTGTTATCAGAGGTTTCATTTTATCCAATTGTGAAACACGACTTCAGAAATTCAAGCAAACAAAAAAATGCCTTACCCTTTGTACTTCATATTTAAGTCGACTAAATTTACAGTAGATTTCTTCAACTTAAATGTTGTTTCATCAACTTAAAATCAGATTAAACTTCAAAAAATTAGATGACTACATTATGGATAAAACTAAATTATATTTTAGGCAAATAAACTAAATTCAAAAGGCTGTCAAAACTAATACTGCTTTTCACACATGAACTCTGTTATCAGGACAATGTCACGCTAGCCCACCTGGGTAACTCCCTGACATGTTTGCCCACACCTGGTGGAGGGGGGCAGGGTTTACAGGTTGGCAGGAGAGGACATTGTTTAATATGCAACAGAGGTCAGTGTTTATAATACAGCAGAAGACTAGGGATGGGAATCGAAAAACAATTTCAGTTGAGAATCGTTAACAGCTCCATCAAAGAATCAACATCATTAATCTTTTGCTAATCAATTCCCTTATTAATTCCATTCAATTGACAGGGTTCAGAAGCGTCAGAATTGTGGCTAAATTTTAATTACACCTACTGCACAACCTTAAGTGAGTGGAAACACCAGCAACTTGCAGAAGCTGTTATCTATGCTGTGATGTATCTTTGGCATTGTTGCCACTGAAAATCAGACCATTTGCCCACATGCAAAATTTGCTGGAATTGATAAGGGAATCGTTAAAGAAGTGGATCGACTAGCAGGATCATTAACAGCATTGGTATTGATAAAATCTTATCAATTCCCATCCCTACAGAAGACACAGCGTGATCATCACTGAAAGATACAAGTCTATTGTTGTTAAGTACTGAGCTTGTGATCTGGACCAGAAATATCGGCGATAATGCATTAAAAATATCAAAATGTCGGCAAATGTCCAATACCGTGCATCCCTTTTTAAAACAGGCGAGTGCAACTATAAATTGCATTGCTGAGTTTGTTCCACCTCTTTTCAAAATGGATTCTTGATTTGATGAAAAAATAAGAAGTGGATAAGAGGCAGATGAAAAATGGGGAAAAAGAAACGATAATAAATATCAGACAATAGAAACTTTGTGGGGTCAGAACTATGAGAAGGTCACAGGTTCTCCCTTCAAATCATCAAGTTTTTTTCCCAATCCCAACCCTGTGCTCCCCTGACAGGTGCCTAGTTTGGAATTGTTGTTTTTCCCCTCTTCTTTCCTCTTGTTTTCTTTTCTGCAAGCACTTTGAGTTACATATGTTGTAGGAAAAGTGCTATATAAATAAAGTTTGATTGACTGATAGATTGTTTGAAATAAAAACTCAAACAGACTGATCTTAGGGCGCTGGTTAAGAGCTACAGAGTAGGGAAGTCATCAGTGACTTTAAACCCTGATTGCGTCTCTCTCAATATGTTGACACAGAGCTCGTCATCCCTGCCACAGGAAACGTCTTCTACGCCATGACGTCCTCCAGCGTTGACTTCCTGTTGAGAAAGAAAGGAGGACACCCTCCACCAGGCTCGCAGCCAATCAACACGGACACAAGCGCCACTTTCCCTCGAATCAAGGCCAAGGGGAGGAGACTGGTCCGGACTTTATTTTGACACCAGACTTCCCTTGACTGAACTTTGTCTGCAGTGATCTTTGTTTTTATTTTCATGAAGTCCTGGCGTGAATGCAGGGCGAGTCCTCCCAAAAGCGTTCGTGGCCTTTTCTGTGCAAAACAAACATCTGCAAATGCCTTTCTTCCACGTTCCTGCAAAGCTTCCTCGACCAAAATACCAAGTCTCCAGAGCAGGTTTTCTTCGACCTTTTAGTCCTACAGCTGCTCAGCTGTGTTCACAAGAGCTGCCTGCTGCTGAAGAAGTTGGCTCTCGATTGAAAGTATGCATTTAATAATCACTTTGAGGAAAAACTGAGGAAACCTGTCACAGAAAACTTCGGTGCTGGCTCTTAAGTTTCATTCAGGTTGCACTTAAAGCATTTGTTTCATTCCAACTTACTGACTATGACCTGTTTAATTCCTTGTTCCTAACTAGGGAGTTCTTGTAATTGTGTGCCTAAGGTGTGCGTGATGTTTTTGGACAGAAGATTATGATTCTGTGATCACCTGAGATTCATCTGAAGGCTGAAGAACACATTTGAAGACAGAATAATACAGAAATCTTGACTTGGTAAACACTAGCAAACATGAGGAAGAGCATTTAAAGTGCATTATTGTAGCTAAACACTGGAGCCTGTCAACAGAAAAAAAAATGTTTTGTATATATTAATATATATTTGTACATGTGAATGATGTCAATGTTGTGTTTACACTGACGAGGAGTTCAATGTGTCTTCAGTAACTAAAACAAGGAAGAACATTACATATGCAGGAGATTATATTTTAAGTATAGCTGAATGTGTCACCAGAGTGAGAATAATTATTCCAGCTGCAAGTCCGCAGATGTTTTAATCAAACATGCTATTGTTGCATTAATAAACATTTGACCTTTAAAATATGACACATTTTAGGGGCCATAGACCGCTCTTTAGGTGCCGGTAGGTGCTCCATCTGAGCTGTTCTGCCCTGCCTGGCTCTGTGGTAATTTGTCAGTTCAGCACCATATTGTCAACAACTCTTCATTCATTCTAACCTCTATGCTCTGCGCTGGGCTTGTTACTCATGAGACTTGTCAAAACAGAGGTAGGATGTCACACTGGTGGGTGAATGAGCCATTTCTGCCATAAAAAATAGGATGGATAAGCGTTGATGAGGAGGCATGCGAAACACACCCAAGGGCATACAAAGCCCAAAAAGCGTAATATGGGCTCTTTAAATGACCTTAAAAAAGTTTTCTTTTTTATGAATTTTACTTATGTATTTATTGACCTTTATTTAACCAGGAAAAACCTACTTAATTAAAAATTACTTTTTTATGAGTATCCTGGCCAAGACAGCAGCACAATTAAAAGTTTTAGACCAACACAGTTACGACACACATTAAGAAAGAAAATTCACAATTTCAGACAGCCAATTTAGCTAAAATTGCCCACATGAGAAAGATAAGGTGCATCAGTCCAAACATGTGCAGCCAGATGTTTCCACCTCCAAGTTGCTCAACATCATATTCTCTCAAACAAGACAGCAGGGATGAAACACCTGACTTGACGTCATGAAACGTGTTTTTATAGGTTAAATTAAAAGTTGTTTAAAGGTGCAGCAGAAGCATGTCCCTGTGGTAAACAGTGTTTGTGCTTGGAGAGGCGAGCAGTAAGGTTTGTCTGGAATTATGCGTGGAGGGCATCAAACTGAACAGAATAAATGATTGAACAACAATATTATGGTTTGACAAATGTAGCAGGGGGTACTGGTCCTCCCTTCTCTCTCCCACCCCTTTTACAAACCTATCCACTGTCTCTCTCTATCCTGTCAATAAAGGCCTAAAATGTGCAAAATAGTCTAACAGAAGCCCTGAAAGCTAAGGTGTGCAAACATCTTATTTTGACCACTTCACATGGTGCAAATAGCAGAGATTGTGCTTATATAATGGTCCGATTTGCAATAAAGTGCAACCAATATTGAAGCATCACCAGAAAAAGGCATGAACTCTTCCCTTTTGCCACATTTTTCCACATTCTCTTCCTGACTGAGGCCAGACGGGGGTACCAAGGAGAAAACCAGTAATCTGAAATCTGACTTTTTTTGTGTGTGGCCCTCAAAGATTAAAGTTAAAACATAAACTGGCCTAAAAACAGTGACTTATCTTTTCTTTCATGTCTTGCCTCACTCCCGAGTCATTAAGCTGATAAGTAAGAAGAAACAGATGGCCAAAGTTCGCCCACTGCTAATTAGCTTAGCTCAAACACTGAGAACCAATGGGTAGTGTTAGCCTGCCTCTGCCTACAGTGATCAGATAAACTCTTTCCCATCTCTAAATGTGACCTGTTTTTACTGCTTATGTTGCATTATCTTCTACTGTCTACTCAAAAACAGAGACTATGTCTTGTTGATCTGCTTCCATTCTGGTTTGCTAAAGATGTGACTTTTATGAATGATTCGAGTGTTTCAAACAGCTCACTTTACGTTAACGATGAGAAATGATTCACAGTTGTGAGTGAGCCGTTTTCTTAAATGCAACTTGCCTGCAAATATGTCAACAAACAAAGCCTCTGTTAACGAGAAGAAAAGATCATACAGTGGCAGGAGAAGTTAACGTAATAAAGTAAAAAAAAAAAGAAAAAAAGTCACAAGTACGAAGGACCACTACGAGTTGCTCAAGAGCTTTAAGACACCAAAAGACAAAAAGAGTTGGTGTGTCACTTAAAGCTACACAAAGAAACACACCAGATATCTACATTTTGAGAAAATTGAAAAAATAGAAGCCAGGTGATATGCTGACTTGTTCTTCCTTGATTTTTCTTGTTGTACTCACGTTTATGTACAATTACACTTCCTGTCCTTTTTCCTTAAACTGCACTTGAGTTATTTTTTTAAATGTAAGAAGAAGAACAATCCAGCAATTTAACCTGACTACCAAAAGCTGATTGTGCAAAAATGGCAGCCCTCATGACGAATTAGATCTTAATTTTTTGTTAATTTAGACGTGTACTGTGTTGCTACGTCTAAAAGTCACTGGTACAACACCAGGCAAGCCAACATCAACATGTAGAGTCCATTAGAGAGAGGAAAATCAAATCACTGCACCGTCATTTTATTTTTTAAAAAACAAGAACTTCTTCATGCACTTATCTCAGCAGAAACCCCTTTTTTCTTTCACTCTTCAATATCTTAATTTCTTATGAACTCAAACTTCAGTGTAAACAAATGACCTCCTTGAACATATTGTTGATTTTGCTGAAGTCTTGTGATCCCTGGTTGTCGATGCTCAGTGCTGATGAAGCCCCGCCCCCTCGGGCTGAAGTCTGAGCACAAAGTGACCAGGGTGAGGATCCTTCAGGTGCCGTGTGTTAGCTCTGTGCTGTATTACTGAGTGTTTTAGTGCCTTTTCTCTGATGGATGCTCCTCCTGCCCATGTTTGCATTAGAATGTATTCAGTGTATACATCAAGAACACGCAGTCAGCTCCTGTGCTGTGTTGTCTCTAATCAAAGCTATTTATGCACTACAGTACATACAGGATGTCCTATTTTTGTGGTAATAAATTTACTTTTTTATGACTCTGATTCCTTTTGACTGACTTGTTATGAGCAAAGAGAAAAGACTGAACAAATCTGAGTAACATCGGCTGTTAACCCATTAGCTACCAGCTCAACTGTTTGGCAGAGGTCATCAATTAATTCAGAGATATTTAATGTTTTAAAAAAATGGAAGAAATCAACTCCTTGTTTGATTTCGTTAACACTTCAGGGAACAAAGGAAGCAACAAACAAGCCAAAAGTCAGAAGTTTTCTTGGTGTTGGATTTAAATGTTTTAAAAGCTAACAGATGACGAGGTGATGAAATAAAATGCACAAAAATTTGGGAAAAAATAAATAAGACTGAAATATTTGTAAATAAAATAGCATAAATAAGTTAACATAGATGATACTGAGTTTGACAAACACGCAAAAACATTTTTGATGAATAACTAATTTTTTTAGATATCATCATATCTGTAAATGGTTAAGATAAGCATTTAAAGAGGACGTATCATGCTTGTTTCTCCTTTCCACTATGCCAGACTAGGATGCCTGTAAAGCATTTCTGCCCTCAGTACAAGTCATTTAGTTCCTTCATTGCCCCACAATAGCGTTCTCAAAATCCTCATTTTAGGCCATTATCAAGCTCTCGTTGAAACACGAGGATCTCAGGATGACCTACAGTTACCTTGCAACGTCACAGCCCTTTGTGCTCTGATTGGTCAGTTCTATCGGGGGTAGAGCCAGCCTGTCCTTCTTCTTCTACTGTATTTTCCAGCAGACTCAAAGCAGCGACCGTGTATTGAATCCCCCTACAGGCTGCCCCCCTATATACTGCTGGTGGTGGATGTGTTCCTTGGTGACGGTTTTGTGGCTAACGGACATCACAGAGGAGGAAGTGTTTTATCAGATTACTCCAATAAAAAGAAAGGTACCTCGTGTCGTCACGACGATTTAAATCTCGCGGACATCTCGCAATGACCTATTTTCAAAGGCATCAAATCTTGTTCTAGGATATCAGAAAAAATACAATATCTCATTTTTTGAAAATTAAGGGGGTGTAAGGTCTTGTTTTCAAATTTATTATATTATATGTAAGTATTAAATCATGCATCAGCATGATATGTCTCCTTTAAAATAATGATGGTAATAATTATAACTTTTGTCTTCTTAAATCACGCACATAGAAAATATAAGATATTTTGGTTTGTTTGCAGTTATTTTCATATCCTGAATCACTGATGGAAACAAACAATAACGTGTTATGTTTATTTTTTAACAAATTAAATATTTCTGCTTTTATTGACATCTGCCAAACAGTAAAGCAGGCAGCTAAAGGGTTAAAGACACTAACAACAAAAATGAATACACCTCAGCTGAAGCCTCAGAATGGACATTAAAGACAGCCAGCATCTTTATTTTCAATGGAAATCATTTTCAAATATATGAATGCAATTTCAGTAGTAATAGCAATGATTATATTGCACATGACAACATGCTTAGCTCTGAATAAGTAAATAAAAGCTGATCCCAAAAGCATAAAGATTCATAATTTTAAATACAATTACACAAGTTTTAATGTTTCTTCAAAAGGAAAGTTATTTGTCTTACATATTTAAAATAAATCAAATTCAAAACACTGCAAACCAGCATGCTCCCTGAGAACACATCTAAAAACTTGCAAAGGTTGAGTTAGCACGAACAGTTAAAGTTTGTGAGGCAGCTTTACAAAGTATTAACAGAGCATAGCCTTTCAAAAAACACTAGAAAAATGCTCTCATGTGCTCATAGTGGCACTTTAAGCTCTTGTATGTTTCAAAGTGAATCCCATGTTTCCCACCAGGCACTTCATTTTCAGCCAAATTTAATCACTCCTGCCTTTCCACTGTTTTGTGGCGTGAATCTGGTTTGTAGTCAGAGGAGGTTGTTCAAGCCCTTTAATTATAAAAAGTGGCTTTAAAGTCACCACTGACGGAGTAAAATGGTGCCTAAAAGGCCCCTGAAAAACAGATTTTCTTATCACTGACCAGCTCTTGAAAATAAAAGTTGCAGGACCTAAAGATCCCATGTCCTGCAAAATCAGTTTTCTAGGCTTTTAATGTTTTAAGAAGGGGCTTGTGAAGCAGAAGCACATGACAACTTTTTTCTAAACTCTCATTTCACTGAGAAATGCTCTCCACCTCCACTCAAAATGCTCTGTTTTTCACTTCCTGGAGTTTATGATGTCATAGCTAAACAGCCTCCACCTACATGTGTGTCTTCTGCTCGTCACAGGCAGACGTCATGACTTTTGTTTTTTAATTCACCATAAATCTAATCCTTGCTTAATAGACACCAAACATGATTGTAACAGTAAAGCACAGCAGGACATTAGGTCCTTAATGAGTTTCGCCATGAGGCTGACTTATTCGCCAAAGAGTTTGACTTTTAGTTTTTGTGCTGTTAAATCATTGAAAAAGTACAAAATGCTAAAAAAAAATGCATTAATTGCAAAACAGAGTGTGGGGAAATTCAAGTAGATATTTCCAGTCTTTTTTTTTTCTTAAGCAAAAAATACAAAAAAGATCACTCGCAATTAACGTAACAACCATGAGCCATGTAAGTTAGATCTCTTTCTGCTAGACTCTTAACCTGTATAAAAATAAAGTAAAAACATAAACTTGTACTTTTTTACTGAACGAATTCTACAATTCTTAGAGAATAAGTGTCAAATTATGGGAAAGATGGCATGACTCGTAAAAAAAGAGCACTAACAATATAAGCTGGTTGTACCAGCCCCAAATAAATATTTGCATCCAACCAAATACACTTTAAAAAAATCTACATTTATGTTAATATATTTTACTAAAAATATTTCCATATTTCCTTGGTTTAAGTGCTTTTAAAGTCATCAAAAGTTTACAAGTACAGTGAAAAATGCATGAATTATAAGTACCTAAGACAGGCTACTTTATTGAGTTTGACCATCTTAAATAAACAAGTTAATAAACATGTGCTTGTTTGACTAAGAAGAATCTAAAACTCTTTGTTTTTTGTGATCTTAAATTCATTAGAATAAGAGTTAAATTATGGGAAGATTGCATTAATTATAACTGTTGAACATGGGCAATTTAAGTTGGTTTTACCAGCCCCTAATAACTGTAATTATTTGCATTTAACCAAAAATCTACATCAATACCCACATGGCTCTTTTACCCATGATGCCCTTCTCTTAAGCCTGTTGACCCACCTTGCTCCAGCAGGGCGTCAACACTGGCTCGTTTCACCTTTACAATCCTCACACTCCAGCGCCGCGCTCCGGTAAGCCTTCCACACCACCGGGTCCCGCAGGCACACGGTCCCTCCACCTCGATTCTCCTCCGCCTCGTTCCGGTTTATGTCCCCCACACACACCCAGCCGCCCCCTGACCCCGACCCGGCGGCGTCGGGGCTGACGGCCCACTTGGAGTGATCCTGGCTCGCCTTGAAGGTGAACGTCTGGCCCGGGTTGATGACTTTTATGTCGAGGACCTTCCAGCCCAGTGAGCAGTCAGAGGGGAGGATGCCGGTGGAGCGGATCCAGAACTGGACCAGGAGGTCTGACTGCAGGGTCGGGGCCACCCAGGAGTGGTACAGGTCTGGAGAGGTAGAGAGGGAGCAGAGATGAGGACACGATGTTGATATTTTAGAGTTCCTGTTCTCAACTGAAGAGCATTAACACTAAACAAAAGAAAGACAAGGATGGATTTTTGACTTTGAAAGTTAAGATAATTACTACAACTGATTACATCAAACTAACATTTTAATTCACACTGACCTGACACATTTAACATCTTATTGTAAGACATGAAAAGCAAACCATGGGAAATAAATCACTTTAAATGTGTATTTTTGTAAAATTAATCACATTTATTCAGACCTTTTCATTGTATCATTGACATATTATTAGTTGTTTTTTTTTTTTGTTTGTTTTTTTTATGTATTTTTTTTGGCATTTTGTGTCTTTAATGACAGGAGAGAGACAGTGGATAGGCTTGTAAAAGGGGGTGAGAGAGTAGGGGAAGAAACTCTGCAAACTGGTCACAGGCGGGATTCAAACCTGGACAGGCAGAAGCAAATACATGGGGTGCCTGGTTGCTAACCACTCGGCCAAACCACCACCCCAGATATTATTAGTTATTACAAGTGAGTGTGGACTTTTTATTTACTTTTAATGTCTAACAATAAGGTATTTATCTGCCCACGCCAGGTGAGTGCGATTCAAAACATGAAGAATGAGATATATTTGACTGAAAGTTTGATACAAAAACTAACAGTGGTGTGAGAATATCAATACAAGTAAATAAGTCAATGACATCCGATATTAGTCTTTATAATTTCCTTTCATAATAAAAAATGTCAAACTCCTAAACACTGACTAATTATAATAATAGACTGGTAACATTTCCTTTTATCTAATTAGTCAAAATTATCCCTATCTTTAAACGTCATGATAAGAACAACTAGCAATACCCAAAACTTGATCTCCAAACTGATTTTGTGAGCATTGTCTAAAAGTCACAATTTCATCTGCACCATTTGGAAAGTGGATAAAATTGATGCTTCCACTCACCATCCTGTTTTTCAAATCAGCATAAACTATTCCCGGATGCTTGTGTATATTTCTGATGCTCTTTTTACATACAGTTTTGAAGAGTTTTGTTCATGTATAGTTCATTTATATTTCTTTTCAATTTTAGTTATTTAATCTTCTCCTCTACTTCTTACTATAGAAGCCATTGCAAACTTTTTGAAGAGTTTATATTAAGGTTAACAAATTTAATGCTTTAATTTAAATGATTAATCACCAGGATAAATTTCATTTAGATGGATGTATTTTTATATTAAAGATGCTATGAGGAGTTTCTAAGTAATTACAAAAAAGTCACTTTTAGATATATGCCTGATCGAAATACACACTTACAGATGAGTTTTATAGCATCAAAATAGGTTATCTATAAATGCTATTCCTTAGCTAAGTGGTCGGGTCGGACAGGGCTGGACTGGCCTGGATACTCGACTTCGGGAACAAGACAATTAAAACTAGAGCAAATTTATATTATTCAGACACGCCTTAGAGCACCGGGCTGCAAGTAGCGATATATAGCCGGCTACAAAACTACAATACTAAGTTTTCCAAAAATTGCTTGTTGTCACACATCAAAACTACCGCTACGTAACTCGGAAGAGATACTTTACCTTGTCGCTTTGCATCCTGTAAGTTTTTGAAAAAAGAAGTTGTAAAGCAATGCAGAGTTCTGAGGAAGGTCTGAACTTTATTCATTAGCATCACAACAAACGCATGCTTCGGCTTGGGTCATGTTTTTACGACAGTCGCCGCCCGTGCTCATGGGGAGCAGAGCCTTTATGTCGCTGGAAATAGATTCTCCTCATAGCACCTTTAAGTAAGTGGGTTATTTATGTTGATTCATAGATTAACCTATACCTGTCTGATAGATGTTGGGTTATGGGTGGAGTTTTAGTTAGTTGGTTAGCCAGCACAGGTGTGGGGCAGCCTTTGGCACTGTTCAGATTGAGAAGAGCTGGAGGTAAAATGTTTTTTTGACCGTGAAATTGGAACTCAAACCACAGGATAAGTTTTTGTGTTGATGCAATCTTCATCTGCCAAAATAGGTAAATGGAAGATCAACTGCGGATTTGTGAGTAACCTAATTATTTGATGAATGAAAGTGGACAAGCGTCAGATCACCTGTCAAGCTCAGATCATTCAGGTGGCTGTCAAAACTGTTACAGATGAATCTGCCACAACACTTACATTTAACTCTACTTTATTTTGTCTTGTTTTCAGTTCCTTGTATGTGTTGCAAAATTGGCATTAAAAAAGGATTCTGATTGTTATTCTAAATGTGGTCTTATAAACTACACTATCTTATTCTTTATTTGTTTAAAATCATCCCAAATATTAAAAAAAACTCTTAAAATTGCTCAGTTTAATTTAAGATCAAACTAAAAGCACCTATATACACACAAAAAGTTCTTCAAACATTTAAATTAACCAATCCAGACCCAAGGATGAACTCACGGTGTAGTAAAGACTAACTGAGTTGTAGCTGGAGCGAATTCCAAGAACTTTTATCTCTAACAGTCATACCGTTGTGAAAAGAAGCCCCTTTGGCAAAGCTGATGAAGTCCGTGCCGTCCTTCGAGGTCAGAGTCACGCTGCGATTGGCCACAGGTCCGATGTGAGGAGAGATGTGACCAATCAGAGGTTTTTTCTTGCAGACAGCAGCCAGTGCGGGCACCAGGGACGCCAAGGACTCTGGGACGTCACAGTCGTAGACACTTGGCTGATTGATCTGAAGCTGCTCTCCTGTGGAGCAAAACAAATGAGATTTTAGGCTAATGCTGCTAACGGCTCTCCGAAATGACTTTATTCATTACAGTCAGTGAACAGGACCGTCTGTGGGACACCGAGGACAGGGAATAACTCCACATTAGAAATGCTCTGATAAGTTAAGAAGTGTAACACCACTGACTTTAAACCACATATGAGCAGCCTGCAGCATTCTGGTCCATGAGCTGTGAGAATAATTAATGTGGCCCACTTGGTCACCAAAGATCTCCACTTAGGACTGGGCAATATATCGATTAAATCAATTAATTCCAATTCCCTCCACCAAGGAGGTTATGTTATCACTGGTGTTTTTTTGTTTGTTTTTTTTGTGTGTTTGTTTGCTTGTTTGTTTCTCTGTAAGCAACATAACTCCAAAAGTTATGGATGGATTTCGATGAAATTTTCAGGACATGTCCGAATTGGGACAAGGAACAAATTATTAGATTTTGGGAGTGATCCGGATCACCGTCTGGATCCGCCATGACAAAAAATTTGATTTTCTTTAATAACTGCTGAACTAAAATAGATATCATTATGAATCCAATTACTCATTGTATGTTTTCATGGTCAAGGAATCTAAATATTTAGATGAAATAAAGGTAGGACTAATATTTATGGTCAAAATCACATCATGGGTGAGGACTGTGGCGCTGGCGGAGGTCTAGGCTCTCCGAGTGCTTTTCTAGTTATTTTTGCAGAAGATTTTAAAGGGACTGTGAGGAGAATCTATTACTGGCAACGTAAAGACCCTGCTACCCATGAGCACGCACGGCGACTGTCGTAATGCTGCGTTCCAGTAACCTCGGTACTGGGAGTGACATCATCTCTGACCTCTCTGCATTCCAGTTGAAGTCTGAAAAAAACATACCGATAAACCAGGCTATTGTTAGCTGTTGTTGGCACGCCTGCGTTGTTGTTCACAAATATCACATGAAGAATGTGATTATCACTATGGCAGCATTTTTGTAAATAGAAGTCTAACAATACTATGTATACAGCTGATCTAGAGCAACACACTCGAGTCAGAAGTGCAAATAAATTGATTATTACAGGAGCTAAATAACTGTTCACACTGGGGGCATCCATCTTCAATTGTCAACTCGGGGGTGGCAAGGTTTCACCGAGTTCCCAGTAGGAAATTCTGACTTCAGGGGGTGATCCAGTTGCAGTATCCTACTCGGAACTCAAAATTCCTACTTCTGACTACAACCGGAACGCACCAAAAGACGTGTGCAATCCAAAGCGTGCGCTTGTTGTTATGCAGCTCGGACCTTCCTCAGAACTCTGCATTGCTTTACAACTTCTTTTTTCAACAACTTACAGGATGCAAAGCGACGAGGTAATGTATCTCTTTCTAGTTACGTAGCGGTAGTTTTTGATGTGTGACAACAAGCAATTTTTGGAAAGCTTAATATCGTAGCTTTGTAGCTGGCTATATATTGCTACTTACAGCCCTAAGTAGCGATATAAGACTCTAAGATGTGTCAGAATAATATAAATTTGCTCCAGTTTTAATTGTCTTATTCCCGAAGTTGAGTATCCAGGCCAGTCCAGCTCTGTCCGACCCAACCAGAAGGCTAAGGAATAGCATTTATAGATAACCTATTTTGATGCTATAAAACTCATCTTAAAAGTGTGTATTTCCATCAGGCATATATCTAAAAGTGAGACTTTTTTGTAATTATTTAGAAACTCCTCACAGTCCCTTTAAATCAAAAATAAAGATATTTTTTCTTTAAATACCCTAACTGCACTTATGAGTTGTGGCAGTATTTGAAAATATCGGCCCTGCCATTTTCGCACAAAGGCATTTCTAGGTATTTTTTACAAGTAGGGCTGCCACAAATGACTATTTTGATAGTCGACTAGTCAACGACTACTTTTGCGATTAGTCGACTAGTCACTTCATGCATGAACTGCAGGGTACTGCACCAGCATGCAGCTGGTGGCCCAAATCGCTTATTATGAGCAGACCTGGCAACTTTGGTGCCTGCGTAGTTGTGCATGCGTCACATGCATGAGTGTGTTTCGGGGTGTGTTGGTTTGATTCCTGCAGGTGTGACAACCAGAAAACAGGACAGATAGGCAGACAAGACAGCAGAGGTACAGCGGCAGTTTTGTGAGAAAACACACCTAAAAAAACAAAACGACTAGTCGACTATTAAATTACTTGTCGACTATTTTGATAGTCGACTTAGTCACGACTAGTCGACTAATCGTGGCAGCCCTATTTACAAGGTTTAAAACTGACAAAAGAGTGCCATGTAACTATATGTGAAAATAGAGCAGCTTTTGGTGCTGATGTAGGCAAGCTTGCATTTGTCCCAACTACATAATAAACATTTGATTAAAAAAATACAGCAAGAACTTTAATTATAAAAGGAAAATTCACTTCAGTTCTGAGCTATATTTCAATAAAATTAAGGAGAAAATCTTAAATTGAGTTTTGTGGAAAAACAACCTCTGGGATTTTACTTTTAGGTGATATAAGCCAGCCCTATCTCCACTAAATGTTAATTATTTTGAATCAGCAGTTAAAGCTCACATGTCCCAGTGTGTTTGAATGTTGACATCTTGTCTTGTTGGGGTGTCAAAAGTAACCTTCTCATCGGTGCATCACGATACACGTGTAACTAAAGATGCATCAATGGAGGGATGGCAAAGAATGGTTAAATTTTGTTGTGGCTGATACTAGACTGAAAGATCAGCTTTGTTTCTGAAGAGGACAAAAACAATTTTCAGAAGATGACATGTATTTCTTGTGGTTGACAGTAAAAGACATTTTAAAGCAGTTGATCTAAAAAACATTTCTAATTAAAGGTGCTCATCAACTTTTTTCTTCTTTTATGTTATATCTATTTTTAGACTAAGATTAACATTTTTTTGTAATTTTCCAAAGAAATACATACGAAACTAAAAGGCAGACCACATGTGCAAACCACTGCAGGCATGCTTTCTTTTGTTGACCTACTTAAAAGCACTTCTGCGAAGGTCTGTGCATGGTACAGTTTGTATTTCTTTAGAAAATTACATAAAGTGACAATCTCAGTCTAAAACAAAAGATGTTGGCATATCCCTTTAATAGAAGTAGTTCATATTTATCTGACAGCTTCATTTATTTTCAACTAAAAAGTAGCCTGGTGCAGAAACAGGGAAAATCAAAGATACTCCTCACTGGGTTGCATTGTGATATCATATCAAACTGAATCAGCAGCTTAATAACTGTAACTGAATTGTGAGACGAGAGAAGCCGCACAGCTGTAATGTCATTAGTGTCATGGTTAATACACCAACATGTAGAAACTTTTCAACTCAAATTCTATTACTACAAATAAAATAAAACCATTATTGTTATCAAAAAAGCTCAAAACCTACCTTTTAGTCAAGCTTTTACCTGAATTACCTTTAAGCTTTTTATTTATTCTAATAACAGCCCACATTTATTATTTTATCTTACCTTATTTTATCTTTTCTCTTTCCTTATTTTACTTTCTAGTTTTTCTATTTTTATTTTTACTTAATTTCAATTTATTATTTATTTCCCATTATTATTATTTTATTATTATTAATTTTTTAATCTTTTTCTTAATGTATTTTTTGATATATTTAATTTTGCACTTTAACCCAACCTCCAGTGTTTTCTCATTTTTAAACCTTTAAGATGGCGTTTCCTCAGTACGTACTGGGTGCAGCTGTGCACTTTATTATTGTCTTTTTTTAATTATGCTTTTTATCAACACTGTGTATGGATTGCGGTGTGGGTGGGTTTAGGGGCTGGGTGGAGTGAGTTTGGGTCATAAATCCTTCCTTTAAATTCATCTCTCTGTTTGTAAAGCACTTTGTGCTCCATTTTTTGTATGGAAAGTGCTATATAAATAAAGTTTGATTGATTGATTCATGAATTTTTGAAATTACTGTTTTACCAAAAAATATATATATATATATATATTCGACGACTTTGGTGGTGGTTATACTTTGGGTTTGTGGTGAGGCAAGTTAGTCCTGAATGAAAACTAAAGAGTGAATTAAAACCCCCACCAGAGGACTTTTATTTTTAGTTATTTGCAGTTTATGACTCACACAGAGCAGGGATTTGGACAAAGGTTTTCAGAATATAAAGTTTTATATGGTCTTTAAAAAGTAGCCTCCTAACCAAAATTATACAGCACTGGACCTTTGACTACATTTCTTTCTTATTTATTGCAATTTAGGTTTTTTTGAGTTGTGACAGGGAAAGGCACTAAAATCAGGAAGAGGCAACAACACATTTAACACATGAAAACTCATCACATCACAGATTTGAAGGTTTCATTTCATCAACAACTTTCACATATACATCTATAGGACCACAGCTTGCCTTAAATTAAAAGATTAAGTAATTACCAAAATCATTTTTTATGTTTCAGTAATGCTTACTACACCTGAATGTAGAAGCTCTCTAACAGAAGTGATGTTTTAGTAGTAAAGAATATTACTTTTCTTGATGAAGGTGTCAAATTATAGTTATTTACTTGCACTCCTGCACAGAAAAACAATATTTTTATTGGTTGAATACTGTGCTACTCGGACAAGCCCAGTGAGGCTCCAATTTGGCTATAAAAAGGTAAATTCAGTTTAAAAATTCTGATTCAACTGTTTGTCCAAATAATAATAACATTTTCAGTTTTAAACAAGTTTTTGAAAGATTTATAAATTAAGTGTTTTCTTTTTTTTTTTTCAATGTATATTTTTGGGCATTTTTGTGCCTTTATTGATAGGAGAGAGACAGTGGATAGGCTTGTGAAAGGGGGAGAGAGAGTACGGGAAGACATTCTGCAAACTGGTCACAGGCGGGATTCGAACCTGGACCAGCAGAAGCATGTACATGGGGTGCTAACCACTACGCCAGACCAGCACCTCACAAAATAAGTGTTCTCTTGTTCCTATGAATGGTGGTTTTTACTTTATTTTTATTGCAAAACTGGCAACACTCGTAAGACTTACATTTCGTCTATTTTTATTTTATTTACACTCTCTTTTACATTTTCCAGTTGCATCCAAGTGGTTAAGTGACATGTTTAATGAAGTATACATAGAATAAACAATTAAATTGATCAAGTATTTCATATAATTAGAAGAAAAAATGAGTAAAAAGATAATAATAATAATGATGATGATATTAATTATAATAATAAAAATAATAATAAAAATGATCGTAATAATAATGATAAATAAAATGGGGAAATAGGGAGGCAATAATCAGAAAATATATGATGGGAAGGAAGGGAAAGAGGAGAAAAAAGGTAAATCCACAAAGGTATTTGTGTAGTGTGTTCTGGAATAGACTCTCTAAGAGAATAATTCTGATAAAAAAAAGACAGCTGAGTCATGTATTTAACAGCCTGTCCATATGAACTCTGTCACATTTCAGCTCCGTCTCATTAAAGTGCAAATTAAAGCTGTAGAGAGCTCTAAAAATGAGAGATGACAGCTCTGTGATCACCTTCAGTGTTTGACAAAAACTGTTTTCCCTCTGAGCATCCGAGTCGCCCCGGACCCTGTCACATCCCCAGACTCCCAGCTTGAGAGACACGGATCTGATGGAGCACTCACATGCCGCAGTGTGAGGGCCGATATCTCTATGGTAACATACCTCCACCTAATTACATTACCCCAGGCTCCGCCGTAGCAACTGTGCCAACTACTGGGTCTGCCAGGGAACTACACAGGCAGCGCCGCGTCATGGTGATGACACCTGTTTATGCTGATTATTCTGGAGCCAGATTGTTCTGCTGTCAACACCTGACTGGATTATCAAGAGCCGGGTGACAACCAGACAATAACAAATGAGGCAGAGCCCACATGAAGTTACAGCCGAGTCCAGAATCCTCAGAGCAGGTAGATGTCTTATTTAATGACAGCAGGGATTGATCCAGTCTTTGTACAGATAACTAAATGTGACCTGATTTATATGTTAAAGGAAACAATATAAATAGTTAGGGGTGATTATCTGCGCTGCAGAGATAGCACACACACAGACAGTCCCATGGGAAACTAAGAATCACTTTGACAGAGCAGCTCTTTCAGGCAGAGTAATGAACCAATCAATAGAGGGTAAATACTTAAATATATTATCCATCTTAATAGGCCTATTAGACTTTAATAAACTTCCTCCACAACATACTTAGATCAAATCAGATGTGGATGCTTGACTGGCTGATAAAAACAGTGCTTGTTATCCTATAATCAAATAACCTTGACAAATCTTTTATATCTGCTCAAATAAGCATATTTCTTAAAGGTGCTATGAGGAGAATTTATTACTGGTGAAAAAAGGACACTGCTACCCATGAGCACGCGCGGCGACTGTCGTAATGCTGCGTCCCAGTAACCTCGGAAATGGGAGTGACATCATCTCTGACTTATCAGCGTTCCAGTTGAAGCCAGAAAAAAACATGCCGATCTACCAGGCTATTGTTAGCTGTTGTTAGCACGCCTGCATTGTTGTATAAAGAATGTGATTATCACTATGGCAGCATTTTTGTAAATAGAAGTCTCACAATACTATGTACACAGCTGATCTAGAGCGACACACCCCAGTCAGAAGTGCAAATAAACTGATTATTACAGGAGCTAAATAACTGTTCACACTGGGGGCATCCATCTTCCATTGTCAACTTGGGGGTGGTGAGGTTTCACCGAGTTCCCAGTAGGAAATTCTGACTAGGGGGACGTTCCAGTCGCAGTTTCCTACTCGGAACTCAGAAATTCCTACTTCTGACTACAACTGGAACGCACCACAACACGCTACCGAAGCCAAAGCGTGTGTTTGTTGTGTTGTAGCCTGGACCTTCATCAGAACTCTGCATTGTTTTACAACTTCTTTTTTCAACAACTTACAGGATGCAAAGTGACGAGGTAATGTATCTTTTTCTAGTTACGTTGCGGTAGTTTTTGATGTGTGACAACAAGCAATTTTTGGAAAAATTATCGTAGTTGTAGCCGGCTATATATCGCTGCTTACAGCCCGGTGCTCTAAGACGTGTAATATAAATAATAAAATAATACAAATTTGCTCTAGTTTTAACTGTCTTGTTCCCGAAGTTGAGTATCTAGTCCAAGCCTGTCCTGTCCGACCCGACCAGAAGGCTAAGGAATAGCATTTAAAGATAACCTATTTTGATGCTATAAAACTCATCTTAAAGTGTGTATTTCCATCAGGCATATATCTAAAAGTGAGACTTTTTTGTAATTACTTAGAAACTCCTCACAGTCTCTTTAAGATTAAATAAAACCAAATACAGGGGGAAGAATATATTTCTACACCCAAAACAAAATGCCCCAGCCATCAGAAAGAAAGCATTTTAACTCTCTAAATTTGTGTAGAAAAATGAACTTTTTAAAGAGCAATTTGCAGATTAATGTCATTTCATACTAATACAAAAGTTTGCCTGGTTATGTCTGATTCATCAGTTGGTTTTTAAAGAAATATGCCAACATTTGTTTTTGTTTTCATGTCCTGCCTCAGCAGCAAACAGAAAAACTTCATTTAAGGAAGGAAAAGAGGGAAGAGACAGGCAGAGCTTACCAACCACAAGTAGCTTTGCTCAAACACTGGTAATCAATGGGTAGCATTAGCCTGCCACTGCCTACAGTAATCAGATAAACTCTTCAGCAACTCTAAACAGAGTTTAGTCAGCCATAATCCTTCACACCAATCTTCTTCTACTCCTAAACAGAGGTTTTGTTTGGTCAACCTACTTGTAAGCACGTCTTGCAAGTAGGTTGACATAGAGATAATCTTAGTCTAAAAGTAGATAACTTAACGCAAGATGGTTAAAAACAAGTCACAACAAGCACACAGGACCGTTTAGAGTTGCTGAGGAGTTTATCTGATAACTGTAGGCCGAGGCAGGCTAACACTACCCATTGACTCCCAGTGTACAAGCTAAGCTAATCAGCCGTGGGCAAGCTCTGCCCGCTGATATAAAAGCAAGACCTATCGGCCAAATATCAACTGGAAATTCGGCAAATTACACAAATGTAAAATATTGACGAACCTTCTCATCACTGCATGCATACATTTTAAAATCAATGGTTTAATTTGTGAATAAGTTAAATGCTGTTTTCTTGTTTTACACTGGTTCCTCGCGAAATATACTGTAAAACTAAAAGAAAGTGAATTTTTTCTTAAGTATGTGCTCTTGACCAGAAATATCATTGTCTGCGATAATGAATTTAAAAATACTGGCATATCGGATATTGGCAAAATCCAATATCTTGCATCCCTAAGACACGTTTCAGCAGCCTGAATATCTGAGATGATGCTGTTCGGTTCAACATATTTCTACAATGTCACAATGTCATTTGTCCAAAGTGATGTACATCAGTAGGAAAGTACAACACAAGCTAGAATCAAAAGTGTCTTGATTTGACATGTAAACTGACACAAAACAACATTAATTGATTGATTGTAGGGATGTAACGATATGAAAATTTTGTATCACGATTATTGTGACCAAAATTATCACGGCATTGTAGCAGTGAGCTCAAAGTGTCAAATAGTACTTTAACCCACAATTTAAATAATTTGACCCCTTTAATATTATAATTTTAACAGTTCGTTTTAGTCAATAAATGTCAAGAAAGCTCTTTGAGTACATTTTTTACCCTTCTTTCATGAGAAATAAAAGTAAAGCAATTCTAGCAAGTATTTGTCATTATAATATTATAAATGCTCAAACAGTGTGTGATTACAAGAAAAGAAAAAAAACAGATTTGAACTTTAAACAGAATTTTCTTTATAAACAATTGAAAAGGGATAACAAATAACCTATTTTACAAACACTCACACACTTTTAGTTTACCTGCAGCATCAGTGTCCATGTCACAGCTCATTATTTTAGACCATGTGCAGGTTTTTTTGTTTGCTTGTTTTACTGACAACAGTTCCTGAAGCAGTTAGCCCCCTCCATGACTCTCCTCTGGTCTCCCCTCTCCCTGGCAGATATCCTTGATATTTCCAAATTACGATTGAGTAAATCCACAAAAACACGAACTTTGACAGAAAAAGACTATCAATTTCAAAATTACCGTGAATACACGGAAAAAGAACGGCAAGAACACAAACCATAATGATACTACTGCTATTATTTACAAGATTTATACATTATTTAGACAGAGAACTCTGATAAACCACCTGTAATTCTCTCGGATATGGCTCACTGAATCTTCTCTCGCTCTCTCTACCTATATGGCTCGGTCAGCTTATTTACTCGAGGAGCTACGACAGTTTTAAATGCGCACGTCTTTTTCTTTCGCCTCAGCTTCGTGTTTAGACAGGGTGACACTTCCCCTCAGCATCCTTGTAAAATCCAACATTTAACCAGACTCTAGAGTCCACTTTGAGAGGGAAATCCCCGCTGTGTTTAACTTTTGCTCTGAGGCCAAACAGTGCAAACTGCGCATCCTCGTCCCCGTGAGGCTGCTTCATTGAGTAGTTCAGACCTTTCTAGTCAAAGAGCAGCATCACTGAGCGTTATTGACGCCGTGTGGTAACCAAACACGGTAAAACACGGTAATTTTAATAGGACACGGTAATGATTACCGTGGGAAATTTTACCGCGGTTTACCATTATACCAGTAACCGTTACATCCCTAATTGATTGACTGATTGATAGAGTGTGAGCCATTTTCTTTCCTGGTTGTCAAATAAAGTCAGACTTGATTAAATCATCTCTGCCTGTGGAGTGTTGCTCTCGTCTTACCGATGGTCTGAAAGCGCTCGAGCGGGTAGGTGACGCAGATGAAGTTTTGTCCGTTGTTCACACCGCTCTCAGGGTAATAAAACTGTCCTTCCTGTTGCACTGGGGGAAAGTGGGGGGTGCTGTGGACCAACCAGAAGCCCTGAGTCTTATCCAGCAGGACAACACCTTAACAAGAGAGACATTCAAATTGAGGTTAATGATAAAAATTGTGGTGTTATGCTGCAAAGAATTTGACTTGACATGCAAAGCACATTCATTCATTCATTTTCTGTACAGCTCATCCCTTTTGGGTCGCGGGGGCCTATCCAAGCTGACATTGGGCGAGAAGTGGGGTACACCCGGAACCAGTTCTCAGCCAATCACAGGGCTACATAGAGAGACAGACAACCATTCATGCTCACCCTCACATCTAAGGGTAATTTGGTGTCACGAAACACACTAATGAGCATGTTTTTGGTCTGTGGGAGGAAGCCGGAGTGCCCAGGGGGAAGTCACGCATGCACAAGAAGGACATGCAAACTCTTCACAGAAAGGCTGTGACCAACTAAGGGATCGAACCAACAACCTTCTCCCTGTGAGACACGTGCACCACATGCTGTGCCACTGCGATGCTTCATGCAAAGCAGTGTTAATTTTGTTGACAATTATTTTTGTCCTTTCAACCTATTTTCCCTGACGAAAACTAGACAGTGACTAATAAAATCAATTGCACATGGACAAATCTAAAATCAAATTAACTGATAAAAATAGCCCAAAAAAACTAGACTAAAATGTTTGACAGACTTAGTCCAATCAGACATCAGAGCAGGTTCACTGTATGTTGTCAGTTCTGGTATTGTAACTGAGATGCTCTGCCAGGTAGCCGAAGTAAAGGAGACTGCATTTCAAGTTTTGATTTATTTGTTCTTTACTCCCATCTTTATTGTATCACAATTATCATTATTAATATTATCTTTTAATTATATACCTTTTGTTTGACGTAATCATTGTCTGTATGTCTCTAAATTTGGGAGAAAGGGAAGAGGCTGGAAGAGGCTAGCAAGAAGCATATAAACACTTTAACACACAGTTCCTTTATGTAGCATAAGAAGTGACAGTCCCCCTCATCACAGCACTTGTTCTGTGTTATAATTTGTTATTCTGGTTGGTTTATTATGTTAAATTATGTACTTTCCCATGTTAAGAATCTATAAAAAAATATTTAATCAATAATAAGAAGGTAGAAAGGCTTACTTAAGCATTTGACTTTGCTTTTGCCTGTTCAGCCTGTACTTTCTACTGGACTTTTGACTTTTTTTGACTGAAACTCTTTAATTAATACGACGACTTCAGCAGCTGACTTCAGCAGGCACATTTGCTGTTCCTTCTTTCTTTCGTTCTCTGTCTTTATATATTTACTAATTCATCGGAACTTCCCCTTTCCCTTCCCCTTTTCTGTTCTTATGAAAAGCTTAAACATTAACATATCTATGATTTTTCACTGTAATAGTACCACTATTGCTTTCATACACACAACAGAAATGCCTGACATGTCTGCACAGTCTGAGAAACACATTTTAAACATACACTATATTGCCAAAAGTATTTGCTCACACATCCAAATAATCAGAATCAGGTGTTCCAGTCACTTCCATGGCCACAGGTGTATAAAATCAAGCACCTAGGCATGAAGACTGCTTTTACAAACATTTGTGAAAGAATGGGTCGCTCTCAGGAGCTCAGTGAATTCCAGCGTGGAACTGTGATAGGATGTCACCTGTGCAACAAATCCAGTCGTGAAATTTCCTCGCTCCTAAATATTCCACAGTCCGCTGTATTATAAGAACGTGGAAATGTTTGGGAACGACAGCAACTCAGCCACGAAGTGGTAGGCCGCGTAAACTGACGGAGTGGGATCAGCATATGCTGAGGCGCATAGTGCGAAGAGGTCACCAACTTTCTGCAGAGTCAATCACTACAGACTTCCAAACTTCATGTGGCCTTCAGATTAGCTCAAGAACAGTGCAGAGAGCTTCATGGATGGGTTTCCATGGCCAAGCAGCTGCATCCAAGCCATACATCCCCAAGTGCAATGCAAAGTGTCGATGCAGTGGTGTAAAGCACGCCGCCACTGGACTCTAGAGCAGTGGAGATGCGTTCTCTGGAGTGACGAATCATGCTTCTCCATCTGACAATCTGATGGACCAGTCTGGGTTCGGAGGTTGCCAGGAGATTGATACTTGTTGGACTGCATTGTGCCAAGTGTAAAGCTTGAGGAGGAGGGATTATGGTGTGGGGGTGTTTTTCAGGAGCTGGACTTGGCCCCTTAGTTCCAGTCAAAGGAACTCTGAATGCTTCAGCATACCAAGACATTTTTGACAATTCCATGTGCCCAACTTTGTGGGACCAGTTTGGAGCTGGCCCCTTCCTCTTCCAACATGACTGTGCACCAGAGCACAAAGCAGGTCCATAAAGACATGGATGACAGGGTCTGGTGTGGATGAACTTGACTGGCCTGCACAGAGTCCTGACCTCAACCCGATAGAACACCTTTGGGATGAATTAGAGCGAGGACTGAGAGCCAGGCCTTCTCGTCCAACATCAGTGTGTGACCTTACAAATGCACTTCTAGAAGAATGGTCAAAAATTCCCATAAACACTCCTAAACCTTGTGGACAGCCTTCCCAGAAGAGCTGAAGCTGTTGTAGCTGCAAAGGGTGGACCGACGTCATATTGAACCCTATGGATTAGGGACGGGATGTGACTTAAGTTTATATGCAAGTCAAGGCAGGTGAGTTATACTTTTGGCAATATAGTGTATTAATATGATATAAAAAGGGACATGTTGCACTACCCTGAACTCAATGCTATAATTATTACTTCCGTTACTCTGCCTGAAGAATGCTTCTCTAGTCTGTTGTGTCTACCAGACACCCACTTCCTGGCTGAAGGTGTCTGATGTTGCAAGACAACACCCGAAGACCCCGGGTTGCACTACTGACGATGTGTTCAGGTCAATATCAGGAGATGTCTTTGAAGAACAGAGTAAATAAAATTGCATAAAATTCAATAAAATACATATAAGCTTTTAATTTGAGCAGTTTTATGAAGTATTTGATTCTAAGCAGGTGTTGTCCAGATTATTTTCAGATCATTTGTTAAACAAAAACACCTGCCTGCAGTGACTGAAATAATATTTAAACCACAGTAAGGGGAACCCAAAAAGGAAACTGTGGTTGTGGGTGACAGCTGAAACTGAAGGCAGCTGCAGAGTCTGGTCAACACAGTGTTGGGGATGAAACCGTAATGGCTATTTTAGTCTCAGCCACTTGCAGTAGTGAAGACAGCACAAAATAGCTGTTTTCAAGTGACAGCATTTTACTCAAGTCCAATTAAAAGAAACACTTATTAATCTACCATAAGTAAGAAGTTTCTTGCTTAAAATTAAAAATATCTTGAATACTGGGTGTTTTCCAAAAAGTACAGCTAGAGAGGGATGAGTCTACCAATATTTTTTTTGTAACAGTAGAGCTGAACAACATAGTAGAAAAATTATACAAATGTTTTCCTTCTGAGATATGTGATAATATCAGGGATGCATGTGTAAAAAGGGCTTTAATTACAGCTACCAAGGAAGACAGGGCTTGCTAAGGATCACTTCCTGTAAAGAAAACGGGTCAATTACACACCATTAGTATACTGGAAAAGTTAAAGAAGTAACTATAACTACACCATTCCACATTATTAGGTTGAAGATCTGGTGTTTCAAATGATATCCCAGTACTGAGAATCGTAGTAATTATCTTAATATGAGTATTAAAGCTAAATTTGGGTATCTGGCAACAATATCTGGTGGAGAAATTTTATCATTTTAGTTTCTCTGTATGTGTTTCTTGATCATAACCAGACATTTGTATTCATTATGACCCTGTAATTTTAAAGTCCTCTGACTTTTTCATCTTACTTTTCACTAGTTAAGCACTTTATATTGGTATTTGAGTGTTTCCTCCATGTAATACAATATGTTATGTAAATATCATTTTTAGTGTAGAGAAGCTCAGAAATTCTTAAACAGAGTTGAGTCTCCTGCAGTCTGCCTGGACTGCTAAAGTATAAGACAGACTTGTTCTGGTGTTCACCTTTAGTGTGCCCCCCTCTGCTTCCACTGTTGTCGCTCCATCTGTCACCGAAGTCCTTGGGAGGCCTCTGGTCATTGTAGAGGATGTACGCTAACTCTGAGTTCTGTGAAGGAAAGTACCACATTTAGGACCGTGCAAGCAGTAGATTGACAAAATAAATAAATACATAAATAAATAAATAAATAAATAAAAAGCTTAAGATTGACCAGTAGTAATGTTGTTTCTGTCATGTATGAAGACACCTGTAAAAACATGTCACCTTGAAATAAGATGATTTAGCTGTCATATCAGACGTTAAGTTCCTGCTCTCAGGTTTATTTCCTGCCAATTTTGTCAAAACTGCTGTCAAACAGCAGAACCTGGCCTACAGTGAAATACAGCAGATAGCATACTTCAAAAGAGACAGAAAAACACCCAAGAAATAGAAAAAAAAGTTTCCAAATACCCTCATAAGATTTTGGCATTTACTGAAAACCGAGGTCAAGGACATTCCCATATATATACATATATGTGTGTGCATATATATATATATATATATATATATATATATATATAAATATATAAATATATATCTATATAAATATATATGTATATATATATATATATATATATATATATATATATATATATATATATATATATATGTATGTATATATATATATATATATATATATATATATATATATATATATATATATATATATATATATATATATATATATATATATATATATATATATATATACGTACATATATACATATACATATATAAATATACATATGTATATATATACAGTCATGGAAAAAATTATTAGACCACCCTTGTTTTCTTCAATTTCTTGTTAATTTTAATGCCTGGCTCAACTAGAGGTACATTTGTTTGGACAATTATAATGATAACAACAAAAATAGCTCATGAGAGTTTAATTTAAGAACTAAGAACTATTCATTTTCCATGGTTTTCTTGATAATAACCAAAATTACTTAAATTCTTACATCAATAGCTATGGCATTGTACCGCCAAAAACACTACTTTTAAGCATTCCATGTTTTCTTTTCTGTTTGCTTTAAACACATGGTACACACAAGAGTTAATACTTGATTGCATAACCATTGTTTTTGATGACTGCAGCCATGCGTCTTGGCATGCTCTCCACCAGCTTCTGACATTGTTCTGCTGTCACAGCAGCCCATTCCTGTTGGACAAATTCAAACAAATTTTCTTTGTTTTTGGGCTTGTGGTTCTCCATTTTGAGTTTGATGATTTTCCACAGGTTTTCAATTGGATTAAGATCTGGTGATTGAGCAGGCCAAGGCATGGTGCGAATGTTGTGGTTCTCCATCCAGGCTTTAACTGACCTTGCCGTGTGGCAAGGGGCATTGTCTTGTTGGAAAATCCAGTCATTCGAGGCAGGAAAGAGTTTTCCAGCTGATGGAAGAAGACTGTTTTCAAGGGTAGTCCTGTACATGACCTGGTTCATTCGGCCTTCACACAATTGCATTTGCCCTGTTCCACTCAGACTGAAACAACCCCAGATCATGACTGATCCACCCCCATATTTTACTGTAGGGGCAAGACAGTCTGGGTTGTAAGCTTCTCCAGGCTTCCTCCTAACCAGTAAGTTGGCTGGAGTGGGCATCAATTCAAAATTGGATTCATCACTGAAGAGTACCTTAGCCCAATCATCAACAGTCCAATCCTTGTGGTCTCGAGCAAAGAGTAACCGGGCCTTCCTCTGCCTTTCATTGATGAAGGGCTTCTTGCGTGCTCTGTGTGACTTCAAACCAGCTTCAACAAGTCGGTTTCGAACTGTCCTTGCTGAACAAGTCACATTTCTCGACAGTGCCCACTCATTTGTAAGGTCCCTGGTGGTCTGACGGCGATTCCTGACACGGGAACGGATGAGTGCACGGTCATCTCGTGTGGTAGAAAGACGTTTCCTGCCACGGCCAGGTAGCAATTTGGTAGTGCCATGTTCAGCTTGTTTTTTTTTGTTGAACGGCTGTCTTGGAGATCTGCAGTTTTTTCGCTACCTGTCTCTCACTCATGCCAATTTCCAGCAGTGCCAAGATGGCTGCCTTTGTGGCTTCACATAATTCTTTTGTTTTAGGCATTATGTGAGAGCTGACAACTTCTGAGTTGTGCTACGGCTTGAATGTAAGCAGGAAACCACTCTAGGCCTTTGCATGTGCAGTGCTGCTTGTGACATGAAATGGCCTCTTATATACCCTGGGAATCAATTAAGCTTAAGAATGTCAAATAGGACATAAAGTATTATGTGACCAGCTGCATTTTTTGTTGTGTTCATTGTATTATATGTTTAGTGGTACCAGATATTAGAATGAACAAGAAATTGAAGAAAACAAGGGTGGTCTAATAATTTTTTCCATGACTGTATATGTATTAGGGATATAACGGTGTGAAAATTTCATATCACGGTTATTGTGAGCAAAATTATCACGGTTATTATTATCACGATATTGTCGCAGTGTGCTCAAAATGTTCAAAAAGTACTTTAACACAGTCTTAAAAACATTTAACCCCTTTCATATTATAATTTAAACAGTTCTTTTGTCTTTTTTGTCAACAACTGTGTCAGGAAATGTCCTTTAGGAATATTTGTTTAAACTATTTTCATGAAAAATAAAAGTAAACAATTCTGACAAGGATTTGTCTTTATTTTGTTATAAATGCTTAAACACTGTGTAATTACAATAATAGCAAAAAATGAATTTGTACTTCACACAGGTTTCTCTTCATAAACAATTGTAAATGTACATGTTCAAAGTTTTGAGACGGTCAAAAATAAACAACCTGTTTTACATACACTCACACATTTTAGTTTGCCTGCAGCATTAGTGTCCATGTTACTGTTCGTTATATTAGACCATGTCCAGGCCTTTTTATTTATTTATTTTTTGTCTTAATAACGATAGTCCCTGAAGCAGTTAGCCCCCTTCATGACTCTCTTCTGGTCTCCCTTTCCATGGCAGATGTCCTCAACATCTCCTTCTTTAATATTTCCAAATTACGATAGGTTAAATCCATAAAACACAAACTATGACGGAAAAAGACCTTCTATTATGACGAAATATGGCGAAACACAGCAAATAAACAGCGAAAGAACGGCCGGAACACACTCCAGATTGATTCTAATGCTGTTATTTACAACCTTTATACATTACAGGCAGACACAGATAGTTTCGCCTTTCCAGGCAAATAGCGGCATCACTGTGAGTTATTGACACAGTGTGGTGATCAAACACAGTATAATGGTAATTTTAAAAGGACATAGTAATGATATATATATATATATATATATATATATATATATATATATATATATATACATATATATATATATATATATATATATATATATATATATATATATATATATATATATATATATATATATATATATATATATATATATATATATATATATATATATATATATATATATATATATATATATATATATATATATATATATATATATGTATATATATATATATATATACACATATATATATATATATATATATACATATATATATATATACACACATATATATATATATATATATATACACACATATATATATATATATATATATACACATATATATATATATGTGTGTGTATATACATACATATACATACACATGTATATATATATATATATATATATATATATATATATATATATATATATATATATATATATATTTATATATATATATGTATATATGTGTGTGTGTGTGTGTACAGCAAAAATGCCTAAATAAAGCTGTAATCAAATTTGATTATACCAACATTCATACTCAGTGCGTGCAGGAAGAGGGCTGCATTTCCAGCTCACTCACTTTAACAAAAGGTATGCCACAAGGGTCAGTTATCTCAGGTTAAATCACATTTTGTTGGATTCTGACACATTTTCTTTATTTTCAAAATCTGTTACATTTTAGAAATGACTGGCGGGATGTACAGTGGGAGGAAAAAGTAAGTACACTCTTTGTAATTTTGTACATTTCTGCCTAAATTGGTCATAAAATGTGGTTTGATCTTAACTCAAATCACAAGAATGAGTAAACAGTGTCTGCTTAAACTAATGCCACCCAAACAATTACATGTTACCATTTTTTTATTGGCCATAAGATGTAAACATTCACAAGACAGGGAGGAATAATTAAGTACACCCTTGGATTCAATAGCTGGTTGACCCTCCTTTGGCAGCAATAACTTCAACTAGACGTTTCCTGTAGCTGCAGATTAGGCGCGCACAACGATCAGGATGAATCTTGCACCATTGCTCTTCAAAAAACTGCTGCAGTTCTGCAAAATTCTTGGGATGTCTGGTGTGAACAGGTTTCTTGAGGTCATGCCACAGCATCTCAATTGGGTTGAGGTCAGGACTTTGACTGGGCCATTCCAGAACATTTATTTTATTCTTCTGAAACCATTCTAAAGTTGATTTGCTTCTTTGCTTTGGGTCGTTGTCCTGTTGCAGAACCCATCCTCTTTTGAGCTTCAACTGTTTGACGGATTGTCTCAGGTTTTTCTGCAAAATATCTTGGTAAACTTGTGAGTTCATTTTTCCATTGATGATGGCGAGCTGTCCAGGCCCTAAGGCAGCAAAGCAGCCCCACACCATGATGCTCCCCCCATCATACTTAACAGTGGAAATAAGGTTTTGATGATGGTGTGCTGTTCCATTTTTCCTCCACACATGATGTTGTGTGTTCCCACCAAACAATTTAACTTTGGTTTCATCACTCCACAGAATATTTTCCCAGTTGCGCTGTGAAGCATCTAAATGCTTTTTTGCAAACTTCAAACATGCAGCAATGGTTTTTTTAGACAGCAATGGCTTCCTGCGTGGTGTTGTCCCATGAAACACATTTGTGTTTGTTTTACGTATTGCAAATGTGTCAACAGAGATGTTGGCAGTGATTTCTGTAAGTCTTTCGCTGACACTCTAAGGTTCTTTTTTACCTCATTAAGGATTCTGTGCTGTGTCCTTGGAGTCATCTTTACAGGGCGACCACCCCTTGGAAGAGAAGCAACAGTGCCAAACTGTCTCCATTTGGAGACAATTTTTCTCACCGTGGATTTGTGAACATCAAGTCTTTTAGAGATGGTTTTGTAACCTTTTCCAGCTTTACACAAATCAACAATTCTTGATCTTAGGCCTTCAGAGAGTTCTTTTGAGCGAGGCATGGTGCACATCACACAGTGCCCCTCATCAAGAGACAACTCTTGACTGGTGTGTGTTTTCCAGTGGGCAGGGCAGCTTTAAGCCACACTTCAGTAATTGAACTTCAGGTTGGCTCACACCTGACTCATAAATTTGACTAACTAGCTCTTGGAGGATCCTTAGCCAGGGGAGTGTACTTACTTATTCCTCCCTGTCTTGTGAATGTTTACATCCTATGGCCAATAAAAGAACGATAACATGTAATTGTTTGGGTGGTATTAGTTTAAGCAGACACCGTTTACTCATTCTTGTGATTTGAGTTAAGATCAGACCACATTTTATGACCAATTTACGTAGAAATGTGCAAAATTACAAAGGGTGTACTTACTTTTTCCTCCCACTGTATTAAGAGAAGTGGAGGGCCATATGTGGCCCCGGGATCACCAGTTTCCCACCTGTACTTTTGGATGAAGATATGTAATAAAAACATCCAATGAGCATCCTGGTTGGCATATGAATGGGGTGGACAGTAACAAAGTAGATGTACTTGAGTACTGTACTTTCTTTTATTTATTTAATTTTTATTTAACCAGGAAGGACCCATTGAGATTAAGAACCTGTTTTTCAAGGGAGTCCCGGCCAAGAGGCAGCAAAGTTACACAGTAAAATTACGGCAATTTACAATCAACAATTAATATTACAAAAAACAGTTACAATTTGAGGAGGCTGTCGCAAGTGTTCTCAGTCTGCATCTAAAGAAACAAGCTCAGTTAATTTCAAGTCTTTTTGCAACATGTTCCATGCAGAAAGAGCAGAGTATCCAAATGCCCTTTTTCCCAGTTCTGTGCAGGCAAATGCAACTGAAAGCAACAAGCGATAGTTTGAACACAAACCATAAGAATCAACACTTCTTCGAGTGATCAAACTACAAATGTAGGAGGGCAGTAGTCCAAGCATGGCCTTGTAAATAACAGTGTACCAATGTCCCAGCCTCCTGGTGGACAAAGAAGGCCGTCCCACTCGAGAATACAGTTCACAGTGATAGTCAAGGGTCTATAGTTGGTAATGAGCCTCAGAGAAGCATGATACACAGCGTCGATCTTTCTAAGACATTGATTTGAGGCAGTCATATACAACAAATCTCCGTTATCTAAAACAAGATGACAAGATGCTTAATTGACTCGAAAGAAAAACTAAATCTATTTCGAAAAAAAAAAAAACAATTTCAGTTTGAGTTTCTTAACAAGATTGTTAATATGGGGCTTGAAGCTGAAGGAGTCGTCAACTAACACATCGAGGTATTTGTACAGATGAACCTCCTCTATGACATTATATCTTCTTTGAGTTTTATAAAACAACATTAGCTTAGTCTTATCAGCATTAAAAACTAGTTTTAGCTCTTGAAGTGTGTCAGACAACATCAAAAGCTTAAGTACAATTTTAGAGTATCTGTACTTTACTTGAGTATTACTTTTTTTTTTAATTTGTGACTTTCACTCCACTACATTTGAAAAAAAAAATATTATACTTTTGATTCTGTTTCTATGAAGGGTCTCATTACTTTGAAGTATAGCTGTTAAGTCAGCGGATGAAATTTCTTTGCTCTTCTAAAATACAATCTGCGTGTGATCTGTTCAAGTGGTGATGCAATATCCGTACCTTGGGCATACGCGACTCAACTCGGGCAGGTAAATCTTGAGCTAACGCTGCTCTTGGCGGTAATGATGCTACAGAAGATACAGATCATGATGCCACACCAGAGTACCCATGACCACATCTGAGGACCATGTTTGAAATTATCAGAATGATTCATACTGTTTTAAATGTTTGCCTAACATAAATTTCATCACCGCCTACAGAAACTCTCCACCCAACCTAAGAAAGCACGTAGCGTGAAAACATGTATAGGCTTCATAGCATGTATTACAAGCTTTTATTTGACAGGCTATCTAAGCAGGTCAATGCATTCAGTAGGTTGTTTTAGGTTCTTTAAGTCACTGCAGCACCAGTATAAGAACATGTTGACATTATAACAAAAACGTGCCTTTAAAACTTAGGTGTTTTCAAAAGTAGGTACTCAAGTATTTTCACTTCAGTAAAAAATTGACTGAACAACTTGAATTTGTATTGGAGAAATATTTAACCAAGAGTATCAACTAAGGCTGAACAATTAATTGCAAATTAGATTAAATCGCAATATGGCCTGTTGCAATTTTCAAATCGCACACAGTGCAATATTTTTAACCCAAATGTGTAGAATTTTGGCATTGTGATGTAGTTTCTTGCAATTTCATGCCTATTATAACCTTTTTTAACCCAGTTTTTACAACTTCATGCCTATCTTGCTCCCATTCATCTTTTTTTTGGGCCACTGTCAGACCATGTTTGGAATTTTACACGGTTTTTGAAATTGAATCCCAATTTTGCTGCTATAATCAATTTTTCTTAGTCACTTTTGAATTCTTTTGCAATTTTTATTTTTATTTTTTGCAGTTTCATACCTATTTTGCACCTATTAACTTTTTTTTCGCGCCATTCTTTTTACCCAGTTTTTACAATTTCATACCTATTTTGCTTCTGTTCTTCACTTCTTCGCTTTTTCTCAAATCTTTTATCCTTAGATTAATTTAATGTCATATTGGTTTTACTATAAAAAGATCTACTGCTTATGTTTGTTTAAGAATACATAAGATGAGGAACATTAAATTTGGAACATAAAATTAATCACAATTGCAATATTGGTGAAAAATATCGCAATTAGATTATTTTCTCAAATCGTTAAGCCCTAATATCCACACTTTCACTTAAGTAATGAAATTGAGGATTTTGTCCAGCACTGCACATGAATAAGACACTCGTAGGATTAGTCACCTCACATGACTTTGATTCATGTTTGACGCATGAATATTAAGGGAAATGAAAGTACACTGTAAGCTCTGGATCACATGAGAAAGGCTAGCATCATGACTTAACCTCAAAATTTTGTTTATGCTACAGAAACGTGCTAAGTGGCAGAAACAGACCTTCCCCTGAGAGTACAGCTGTCCCACCGTCCTGCCCAGAGCTCCCGTGGTGTCGTTCACTGTTCCCTTCCCATTAGTCCACCCTTCACTCCCTTTCTCCAGCAGTAAATACAGCTCCCCCTCTTGGGGGGATCTTCTGTCATGATCCTTGGGCAGCTTGTACAGATAAAACCTGAAAGAGAGAATAACAGAGGGAAAGATGCTACTTTTCCCATCCTGACCTTTCATGTCATTAAAAGAAGCTTGAAGTTGTTAATGACACATGAAATACCAATCAACAGCATCTCCTTGGTCGTTGTAGCAGCTGATTGGTGAGGTGTCGCCCTCAAGTGGCACAGAGGAGATCAGCAGGGAGAGGAGCAGAATCATCTGTAAACATGAGAGAAACTTTCTTTAGCAAATGTATACGCACATGAAAACCCTCACAGTAATGTGGGAAAAAGCACTGTCACAAAGATGAAACCTTTTCAAGAGAAAACAATCAGAGTAAGTGATTGCTCACTTTTACAGCACACTGCCTTGTATGTCTGAGCATCAAGTGTATTTATTATGTTTATTTTTCATTTGCTTCATGCATTAAAATTCATTTATTGTTTATTTTTATTTTTCGAGTGCTTAGAGTGTTTAAGTTGACGTGATGTGCAGAGAGTAAACCTGACAAATGACTGAGTTTGGCATGAAAAAAGTTATATTTTAGGCTACAAAAACCTCAGTATTGATACTTCATAAAAAGACCTGGATGATTTACTTAAGTCATGGATTTGGGCTGGTGTACAACTTGTACAAAAGTCCTTTCTGTTTTTCTTTTTTTACTCAGTTTGTTCACTTTTGTTTGTGTATGCACCCTTCTGCATTCATTATTCCGAAAGCATAAAGTACTCATAATTTGTGATGCCATTGTCACTTAAATTGACATATTTTATGTGTATTCTTACTTTCAAAACTATCAAATAAAAAGCAAAAAAAGACCTGAATGGGCAAAACAACCACAAGTTATAGATATTTACATCTTTATTTTCAGAATCTAATTTTCCTGCACAGTTACAAATATTCTTGTGTTATATTCTTGTGTTTCATTTGCTGTATTTTTGTGATGACGAAAAGCGTGATTAAATTCTAGCTCAACTGAAACAGGAAAACTAAAATAGTAAAGCAGCTTGGGGAAAAGTTACCATAAATTACCATTATTTCAGCTTTTCTGTGATTTCATTTTGATTTTATAATGTAATTTTGTTCTTTATTAAAACTTTCATTGTTATACTGCTGTGCTTCGTTAACTTGGAAAAAAAATATGTCTGTTCAAAGTCAGTAGGGATGCACAAAATGATCGGAGCAATATTAAAATCAGCAGATAATTGCCATCTCCAGGCAGATATGAAAATAATTGCCAGTGTTTTGGTCATAAGTATCACATCTATTTTGGCATCACTGGAAGAATCTACAAATGTGAAATAATGGTTTACCTCATGATCAATGAATATCCATTTTGATACATCAGAAAAATCAGTTATTTAAGAGAAAGGATTTTCCCTTTTTTCCATCTGACATCTAAAAAAAAATTATAACCATGACAGGAATAGGTCTGTTTTGTTAGATGTTAGCTTTGTACCTTTGACAAAGCACATTGTTACTGGTATCAGTGTTGACAATAATGAGTCTATATCATGCATCCCTAAAAGTAACCCCCTAATTTGTAGAGCTGGAAAAAAGTAGGGAAATGCCTTTACTTTGGGTTTGTTACAAAGAAAAAGTAAAATAAAAATAGTAAATACTTTGGCACATTTTAACCATTTGACTGGCATTGTAACCATACGGTTGACTTCTTGCTGCATTACTGTATTTAAAATTTTGAAAGCCCAGCTTTGTCTGTTTTTCCTTATTCACCCCTCTGAATAGAGTTTGTAACACAATATGTATCCACTGGTAGGCGTTGCTGTAAGTGAATATAATTGTTTGAAAACTAGAAGTGCTGCATGGCTTCTAAGAAATCTAACAGTAAGAGAGTAAGAAAGTAAAAAAAAAATATTTTCACATATTTCCAGATCCTCAAACAATCCTAATTTAGTTGAAGGAAATAAATTTGATGGTTTAACTGTATCCATGACTCCTCAGAAAACTGGGTGAACATCTAAATTTTGCTCTGTGATTTTCTCATTCGAAAAAAAACAAAACAAAAAACAAAAAACCCAAAAGAAATGTTGCAGAAATGGAAGAAATCCATTCATGTCCAGTATAACCCTTTACAGGCAAGCCCGTCAGCAGGTTGACCAGCATATCTGCTTCCCAGTTGGCTAATCCAAAAAGTAAAGCATGAAATGTTGCCAACAGCAAGAAGGCCGGGTTCGGACAGGGGCCTTTCTGTGTGAAGTTTGCATGTTCTTCCCGTGCATGCGCGGGTTCTCTCTGGGCATCTGGCTTCCTCCCACAGGCCAAAAACATTCTCATTAGGTTAATTAGTGACTCTAAAGCCATGTTTCCACCAAGTGGTCCAGTATGAATCGGCACGGTTTGGTTCAGGCTAGATCGGTAAAGCCTGATCCTGTTTGCGTTTCCACAGCCAACCGAACCCTACTTGGTAGGCGGCGTATAAGCGGGATGCCAATAGCATGACGTCATAGCAGCGCAACACAGTGTACCAAGCTATTAAATACAACAAAGAAGAAAACCCGACACAGTAAACAAAGAGCAACGATGGAAGACATCCAGGAATTCTTCTTTTTTGTGATCAGTGTGTGGTTTTTTGTTACGAAGCACAACCAAGCTTTGTTTCAGAGAAGGCTGTGTGCCGCGAGAGTTATCTTCACGAAGACCAGTGGAGATTTAAACATGGCGGGGTTTTGTGTTGTTCCGCTGTCGCACAGGAAGTGACGTCTCCTTCGACCAATGACAAACTGCAGTGTTTCTAGCTCCACCTTCTGGGGTCAGATCGGTATGCTTGGCACGCTATACTTGTGTGTAGCGCATTACAAAGTAACACGTTACAGTAACGTAACTACTTTTCCGGTAAAAAGTAAAGTAATGCGCTACTACTGAAAATTTAGTAACGAAACGTGGTTCCTTTTTTAATGCGGCGCGATGGTACTTTACTTTTCCCTGAGACAGATCTGACACCGATGCTGCCTTCTCAGCTGCTCGCACAGACACAACAGCGTAGCCAAGTCCGTTCGTTATAAGCTTCCAAGGGCCGCAAATCTCGTGAGTCACGGCCGCAAGTCTCAGACTTTTGGGCTTGTTTCTTAACATGAAGTTGCTTCTTGGGGCTCTTCTGTCTGCGTGAATCCCCCTGATGACGTTCCAGCTCCTAATATTAAAGCAAAACACGACTGTGGTAGACAGTCCACTTCCCGGTTTCCTGGTTATTGCACACACCCCCAAACACACTCACGCACATGGAGCATTCCCTAGATCCAAAGTTGCCAGGTCTGCTTATTATAAGCGACGTTCTTTTTTGAATAGATGCTTGGCACTGTGATATTAAAATGTAATGTTGACGAAAATTAACAAATTTATATAGATTTCTCTTTTAAAAAAGTAGTATATCACATTAGGAAAGGAAATAGCTGGAGGTTGCTTATTTTGGGCTTCTTTTTTTTTGACCAAGTTGGTTATTTCAGAAGCAAAATGTGGAAATACTGGACAGGAGCTCTCATTCCACAGGGTATGTGACATTTTGTAAAATAAAGAGCACAAAAAAATAAATGTTTTGTTCTCTGTTGTAGAAATTTTGTAGGCTTTCACATTTAGGAACAGATATGGGATCTGTCCAAGATCGAGCAATGTAACAGTAACATAAAAGTAACGAGTAACGTGAAAAGTTACTTTTCATAGAGGGTAACTAAGTAAAGTAACGAGTTACTTTTTCAGTAACGAGCAAACACTACTTTTTAAAAGTAACTTCTTCAACACTGCTTGGCACCCCAACAGAAGGGTCCCAAAAAGTAGAACAGTACGGTTCCTTTGTAAGGGGTCCTGTCCCGGTTACCGAGACAAACTGAACTGAACCCTCTGGTGGAAACGGGGCTTAAGTTGCCCTTAGGTATGAGTGTGAATGTGAATGGCTGTCTGTCTCTATGTGGCCCTGCAATCAACTGGCGCCCGGTTCAGGGTGTACGCCGCCTCTTGCCTACCGACTCAAAAAAGGGTTAAAGGGGTATAGAAAACAAATGAATGAATAAATGAATAATGAATAATGAACAAGTACATTCCTAAGCTTAAAAGTCAAAGGAAGTCCACTGTGGTATTGACCTCTTCTAGCTTTTACTAGCTATTTTTCAGCTCAATGAGTTTCTTGTCCTTGTTAAATAAGAGAAATATAGTATATTTATAGAGTGCTATTTCACCCAATGCAATATACTATAACAGATGAAATAGGCTCTGAGTGTTATTTTACAGAGAGCCTACTTTAGTGAAATTTTATCAAAGTAATTTTTTTGTACAATATTCTCTACTGTTACCTCCACTGTTCACCAGTGGACATAACACTGCGGATATAGCCCTTTACAAGAAAGATCACATCAGTGTAAATGAGAAATACAACAGCAGCCCAAAGTAGGTCAAACTAGCTAGTCCCCTGAAATTAATAAAATGTTCAAGCAAAGTTATACAGGTTTAAAAGTGTGTTTCTTGAATAAAAATGTATCTATATCTGTATCTATATGAATCTCAGATGTTGTTTATTATCTGAAGAAGCTTCGGGTGAGTGGATAAGGTTAGTGTTCAGACTCCAAAGTTAAACAGTGACAAAAGAAGACAAGGAAAAGCGAGTAACTTCACCAAACATATTCAACTTTACTTGTAATTGAGATTTGTACTACACTGAACAAGCTAAACCCTCAGCTGATGCTTTAGCACGGAGCAGCTTTTGCTTACCAACAAACACGTAAATGAAGAACATTTACGGACATACACATTATATTTCACTAAACTGTCCTCACCCACCTCTGAGCAAAGGTCTTCCTCCTCATTTGTGTCTTCAAATAAGTTTTATCGTGTTTTCAGGATGTTATGAACTGAGGTTCCCCCTCCGGGTAAGTTTCGTCTTCATGCAGCCTTGACTGGGTCTGGGACAAGAGCAGCAAGGATGAGACAGTGGCCTCATCAGAACAACAACCGGCTAACACAAAAGTTAGAACGAAAGCTAAATAATCATGCGATATAATAAAGAGCTCGGTGCGTGTGTGTGAGACACAGCCATAAACAGAAGGTGTAGTTAAAGTTGGTCCACCAAAGTCCACCAAAACTTCCGGGTCAACGTCTTATCCTTGTTTGAATTATCCTAAGTCTCGTGCTCTGTGACGTTGATAAATGGGCGGGGTTTCGCTGCAGGGGCGGCAATAAGAAAGAAACAATGGACCGGACCAGAAATACGAAAGAACGAACCATACACGGATTACCTTGGTCGAAATCGGTCCGGGTATCATCGTATAATTCCTAATTCATTTGTGATCCAAAAACGAAAAACGATTATTTTGATATTTGTTCCAAAACGAAAAACGGAAAAACCGTTTTCTTGTCAGGATGCAAAAAACGAAAACCGCTACAAATGACTATAAAACGACCAAGGTACGTTTTAACCGTTTGTTTTCTGGGAATAACCGACACAATCAGAAACAAAGAAACAAGTCTTTATTTCGTTTTTTTGTTTTTGGCCCAAAAATTAAAAAACAGAAATTCAGCTCAATTTCGGTCAGGGGACGACCAAGGTACGTTTTATCAGTCTGTTTCCTGGGTATAAAAGACACGAACGGAAACAAGAAATCAAGCTGTTTTTCCGTTTTTCCGTTTTGTACAAAAAACGAAAAAACAGGAAATGGCTTGTTTTTTCGTTTTTGTATTTTGCGCAACAGACAATAAAACAAAATACGGCCCGTTTCTTGTTTTGCCATTTTTACACAAAAAATGATTATTCCACTCAATATTTCATTTTGTTAGTGGGCGGGGCTTTGAAGCCTGACAGTGCTGTGCCCTTCACAATAAAACTCCTCTGGCAGGCTTGGAGAACCGGACTTTCAGTGAACTGCCTGCATTTATCCAAATCAACGCAAGTAGTGTACACAGTACAGGATTTACACTGAAGTAATCTATCTATTGATTGAGAGAGAAGCCTATTTGTCGGCGATAAAACGCACAAGAAAAGGTCGAGGAGGCACGAGGAAAGTAGGCATTTAAATGATCCGGAGGTGTTTCGTGCCATAACGATGCCTTCAATCATCCCTAAATGTCCAAGTGATCCATACATGGATGATTATACTTAGATGATACTTCATTTTTTTAATCTTGAATCATGAAAAACACATAAACGGTTTCAAATTAAATATATATATATTTGATTTGATTTGATTTATTTATTTATTTCGGTCACGTCAACACAGTTATACAGCATCACACATTGTCAATATATATGTATATATATATATATATATATATATATATATATATATATATATATATATAGATTTTTTTTTTTTTTCTCCATTTAAATGAATTATGATTCACCCCGGTAGGCCTATATATCTTGTCTGAGTCAGCACTGACCTATATTGATGTTTTAATCAGTTTTGCGGTCATCAAATACCCCATTTAATACCGAATAAATCAGCACATCTCGTCAAAAATAACGATAAAAAACTAAAAATAAACTATAAATATTGGACTACACTGATTGGGCTAGAATTTTTGCTGAATTGATGTCACTATGCTGACGTAAGTATCTGGTGTACCATGGATGTTAATCTTGCTTATTTCACAAAGGTCATCTCTGAAAGAAGTATTAACGTTGAATTTGACACTGTAGTGTTAATGTCATGGTCATGAATCGCAATAGTTTCGGGTACATTTTTGTTACATAGTTTATTATTCACGAATAGAAAATAAACATATAATGGCTATTATCTGTAAGTTAAGTGGGGGACTTTCGTTGGCATGTGCATCTATGCTCTTCCAGCAGAGGTCGTACTTCACCACTACCTTTCTAGGATGTTCAAATGGTGCCTCCGTGTTTAGGTTGAAGGACTAAGCTGTTTTCTGCATTCACGCCAGTTGTGATCAAGCAATGCTGTACGTTTGTCGAATAGGAGCTGCAATGTTTATCTCTGTATTGTTTAATTGAAAATATGACGTTTTAGTTGGTTGTGTTATTGTAGTATTGTTAAAATAGGCTAGATTGTTAACTATACATCCAATCACCTCGGTCAATTGATTAATGTAGCCTATATGTCTGTATGTTTGGTTTACAGTTTTTAACACACGCATTTCAGCTTAAATACACCATCAGATGAAAAGCCACTCTACCACTCAATAGTTCAACAAATCAGAGCAGGGTCAGGGGCGCGGCAAATGACCGGCCCTATAAACACAAATAATAAAGCTCATGATAACATAATTTTACAACATCCACATGCCCGCAATAGTGGGCAAAACAAAACATGAGGCTATGGTCACTAACCATAAAACAACACAAAGCAGTTCAGCACCATGGAGAGTGACCGCATCATTTTGACACCCACTAAATATGTTGGGGAGTGGCGTGTTTTGGACGGGAGCGGACTCGCTGGTTTCAGTGCATTTTCATAAACAACAGCATTCAAATGACTAATCTATTCTAATCAGGAATTCTTGACCGTAAAAAAACAGACACCCACTACTTCCCTCCTTCATTCTGAACGCCGCTGAATGCGCACCTTCGATCAGCTGATTAGTGTTTACATGCTCAACGCGGCGACCACTGCCAAGCGAGAGACCGACTGGGAAAATCACCTCCATGGAGCGGCGGACTGCCTGTCTGCCGGTGGATGGCCTGGTTCCGGTCCATTCACGCCACTAACATCTCTAACAGTGGTGCCATCCAGCAGGTAAACACAGCAGAGCAGCTGTTCACTACTACGAGCCCCCCAAACAGCCCAACAAACCATCACCTTGCTGCCAGCCATCGCCATTACTATCGAACTAAAATTAATCTAACCTGTCCCCTTTGAGCACCGTGAGATACTGCCCAGCCGGACGACCTACTGCACTCTCATCATTGCGCTGAGCTTGACGCTGTTGTTTCAGTGTCCGATAGCCCAGACAGTGACCTTTGACCCTGCATTGCCACAATTTCATTTTTTTACTGTGAATGACTAGAGAATGCTAGACATAAAGCAGAATTGAGACCAAAATACAACTCTCTCTTTAATGAAAGCACAACTCATTCACTTAAACTCAAACATGAAACATAAACATTCTTCACAGAAAACACTTTTTAACTGAAAGAAAAATAGATACATGTAATATATGTATAATATAAATCAAAAACACATCTTAAAAACATTCAGAATTAAAAATCAATCCCTATTGAGTTGATCTCAGGTGGTCAAGGCGGCAGACAGTCCCGTGACTTCAGTGTGTACATGGGCAGTTCATTCCTGCACTTGAGGCACTGATCAGAGTTGCTTTCCCACTCTCTTACACACTCTGCACACCCCACCAGGCTCCAACAGCACGATGAAAACATTGGTCGAACCATTGTAGCTGGAAAGAGATATACCAGAATGTAAAAATAACATACTGATTTGGCCAGAGGTTCTCAACCTGGTTCATCATGTGCCCCCCCCCCCCCCCCCCCCCCCCCCCCCCCCCCCCCCCCCCATTCTTTTTTAGCCATTTCAACCTACACAATACTATTTTATGTCTTGGATCTTTAAGCCCTTATCCAAGTACTTTCATCAATTCATGCAGACTACACTTCACAATCTACAAGCCACCCGAGTAGCCTGGAGTGTTTTCATTTCTTTGTTTCCGTCATCAAGACAAAAGCTCATCCCTTCTAAATTTGAATACTTTAAGTGATTCTGACCAATATTCAAACATGTGGAATGAAAACAGTACCTCTGCAGACCAAACAGATGAAGGCCTGTTTGAATTCCAGCCAAACAGGAGACAAGTTGCTGAGGCTCACAAGGTTGTTGATGTTTCTTGTGACTTCGTCCAGCCCTTGCGATGCATCCAGCAGTTCTTCCACTTGGTCCCTCAGCTTTTGGACATCTTCATTTCTGCATTTGGCACATTAGGCATATTGTTGGTGAATTTGAAAAATTGAAGCCATTTAAGAAATAGGTATACTGTGTGTAGTTTATGCAACTGAGAATGATTGTATTGTAAAAGTTTGAGCTATGACAAGGACAAATAAAATAAAATGGAGACACAATGACATGATTCTTGGTTTAACTGAACAGTGGTCTAAACCAAAGCCCGAAGGAAACCCACAATGGCATGGTGTGAACTTGCAAAGTCAACATAAACAGTCCTTTGGGCAAATGGATGTTCCCACCCCAGACCTTGTTTGTGTCTGGGCAACCACTGATCCACAGTGGCACCCAAAACACGGAAAATAATTACAATGTCATAAGCTTTTGATTTCAGTGCTGCACCCTCCCCACTTATAATACCTGTGACTTGAAAGACGCCTGCGCCACTGCCGGAAAGTAGAGGTCTTGATGGCAAAGACTTTTCACAAGATTTTGTTTCCAGTAGATTGATCCTTTAAGAAGAAATGCAGAAAAAAGACACAAAGAGAGCAGTTAAGAAGAGTAAAAAGTAATGTACAGCCTCTACTTTCTGACCACTGATGTTTTGCTGTTTTTTATGCATTTGGAGTAGTCTAAATGAAGATTAGTAATATATTTACCTGTTGTCCCTTCTGAATCGACAATTTCATTGCCGCTGGGGTCAGTAAGGGTGTAATCCTCATCATCTGCCATGGCAACCTTTAGTTTTTGCAGGATGCATGAGACGGTTGCCTCTGCTTCTGTAAATCGCACCATGACCACTCTGGTTGAAAACAGCTTCCCTCCATCACCTCGGACACATGAAGGGCCCTGCAATGCACAAATAATAATGAAGAAACTGAGCTACATAACTACATTAATTTGGTCAAACAGCCTGTGTGAGCCCATGCAAAACTCTAAATGCATCATTCTTCTGTTTTTGTCTTTAGTAATATGTCATTTACATCCAGTGTGCTTAGTTTGCTTAATAAAAGATATAATTTTTATATAATATAAAATTACCATTATGATTTGTCCTTTTAGTGAGCACTTTGAGTTGCCACATCCCTACCTTTGAAATGACCTTGGGGTGGAAACCGATCTTGATGTTCAAGAGTGGCCAGTGGGCCACTGCGAAGGCAAATTGTTGAGATGTGGATGGCGGTGTTGTATAGGCCGGAGCTGCCCCTGTCCCTGGATTCACCCCAGCTTCTCCATGGACTTCATAATGATCATGGTCATGAAGGTCCAGGAACTGAAACTGCCATCCTCAACTGGAAAAATGGCAATGTTTGCAGCATCTGTGAGGTACAGACTTGGCATGTTGACCTAAAAGAAGAATTTGAAAAACATGTATTTTGTGGTGGATGCCATCGCTGTCAGATGTGTTCTACGAGGTGGGCATAAAAAAAGACACTAGACCAAAAAATCTATCGCCACAACGTAGTAGACAGGTGTCGGTAGATTCCCATCAAAAGTGTGTCCTCGTGCTGCAGGAGCGTGCACGCATTCAGCGAAGGTGGAGCCACAGCTTGATTTCATCCAAGTAAATTAAAAATATCTACAACTGCATTGTTTAATTCAGTGTTTTGATTTTGTAATTTTCTACAAGGTTTCGGAAATCAAGCGCAGTGCTGTGGCTCCACCTCGCTGAATGCGCCGCATGCCAGGGACACACTTTCTGATGGGAATAACAACATTGGCACATCAGCGGCACCTCTGGAGCCCCGTTTCGCCAGGTGGAGCTCCGCTGAGTTCAACGCGACTGCACATTCTTAAAACAGGATTGGGGCTAACTTGAGGTGATTCTAAAAGCGGCCGTTCTTTATTTAAAAAAAGCGGCCCCTCTGTAAATTCTCAAAACGGAACCGTGTTAATGCAATCTAGTGCTATTGGAAGTGATTCTTATGCACCGACAGGACAACAGACAACCTACCTGGAAAATGCGTGCAATTCTTTCACGCGCATATCCTCCAGTCTGAGCGTAATTCGCTTGGTTCCTGTACAGTATGAATGTATCCATTTTTCTCCAAAGGATGCTGCTGCTGCTGCTGCTGCACAACTGCTGGCGGTAAAGAGAGCGATCTTGGGTGTGACACACGCCCCATAAGTGTCAGTCATTGGCGCAATGCTTTTTGGCGGTTTGCTGCCACGGTAACCGGATGTGGAAAAACCGGGAAAAACCTACGTGAACGGTCGGAAGAAAAAATAGGCCTAGAGGAAGACCAAGTTGGCTGTTGATGCAATGGCGGAGTCTCGGTTGTCACCCTACCAAAATAATTCAAAATATGATGCAACATGGGCATTCAGATGAAGATATTTCAAATTATCTTCGCTTTGAATGTGGACTGAACAAAGGCGTATCCATATCCAACATACGACGATTTTGGCGCCAATAATGGAGTAAGCCGAGGACGGATCCAGGATTCCAAACTGGAGAGCGAGATTGCTAAAGCCATAAATGAGGTAAGCAACCACCATTATAACAATTTAACGCAATGGTTGAATCTCAGATAAGCAGAGGTCCTCAAGATGACATTTGACTTTTTTTTATTTAGTTAATACCACCCCCACCCTCAATAAATACATAAATAAAAATAAAAACGAGCAAGTGTTTCTGGATTGTAACTGATTTGCTTATTTGTAATACATTATGGAATCCATGTTCCTCTTCAAAATTTCAGACTGGACCACAATATGGAAGGCGAATGATGACTGGTTACCTGTCTTCAAAAGGAATCAGAGCATCCGAGGGCGTGTTGGTAGTGTCTTGAAGCAAGTACACCAACCATATCATGGAGATCGTCATCTGGTGATTGTTATGAAATGCTTAGTAGGCTATTCTTCTAGTGCAGGTGGCCACTGTGAAAATACCATAAATTTTTGCCTTTTGTTTTTTTTGCCTAATTACAGAGATTAAGGAACCTAAATCCAGTGCCATACAGTGAGTACATGGGTCACAAACTTCACTTGGATCAGAATGAAAAGTTGGTGATGTTTGGTGTGACACATGTCCTCTCTGTGGATGGTTTCTCCAGCAAAATTGTCAGCCACTCCACTATGCCTGTCAAAAACAACCTGACAATATATCAAGAGGTGTTCAGGTAACTTTGTGGGCTCTTTAAGATAAGAGATTCCTTCATTAGTCCCACAAGGGGAAATTCCAAAAATTTACAGCAGCTGCAGGATACAAGAGAAATATAATAAAAGAGAACTTACGTGAAAAATGTAAGTACTTAAAATATGAAATAAGATCGAACAGAATGACATAAAAATATAAATACAGAGTACTAAGTGGTATTTACAGTGGTTATACACATGGTTGGTATTTTACAGATGGTTATTGACATACTATAAATATAAATTTTTTGATTATGTACATTGTTTGAACAATTGGGGTATTATGGACATAGGGATTTTTGTCCATCATGGAGGACAGCTTGGCTGTAGACCCCCTCTCCATCACCTCCTCCACAGGCTCCGGAGGGCATCCCAGGACCGAGATGGCCTTCTTTATCAGTTTGTCCAGCCTCCTCCTGTCGGCCGCAGTGATGCTTCTCCCCCAGAGGACCACTCCATAAAATAATGCAGAGACCACAACAGAGTCATAGAAGGTCTTCAGGAGTGCCCCTTCACCCCAAAAGACCTCAGCCTCCTAACAGATAGTCTGCTTTATTCTTTAATATAGTTTTAAATTGTAGATATTGTCCAACTATATCATCTAAAGAGGGGTACACATGCATAAAGATAATTGTGCTGTTTTTGACACGATTTCCCTCCTTCCCAACAAAGGATGACCAGATAATGTCTGCTGCAAAAGGGGTCAGAGCCAACTATCGTAAAAATTAAACTTGTTCAATGCATATGACTAAAACTCCTTGTGTGTTGGGGAAGCTTACTCTGAGTAAAGACACCCTGATTTTTGAGATGGAACGGAATCTAACCAATCATAAAGTGAGATTGAGAACAAGGAAGTTGAGTAACTTTCTAACTGTGTCACCTGTGTTGACGTTTTCCAGAAGTGCTGTCCTGCAGTATGGAATGTGGGACCAGATCCGAGTAGACCATGGAAAAGAGTTCTACTTGACCCTTTTCATGCAGGAGAAACTGGCAAGCTACAGAAATAACACGGCAAGACAGCCATATTTGCAAACATCGTCAACACATGTAAGTTGCCTTATTGTGCTCCTATGCTAGAAGCTCAGTTCCCCCATATTCTTCTTATTCTGCTTTAAAACTTACCATGCATAAAAACCACCAAATCAAGCCTCGAGAGCAGGAATGGGCAACTTGTGGCAGGGGACACAATTTTTCTTAGACATTAACAAAGAGTCAACAGAGGACATGACATGACAACTGCCACTTTAATTGTGTTTGTATATTTGTTTATGGACAAAAAATATAATAACAGCAAATTTCATACTCAAATGCCTGCATGCATAACTGTTGTAGGCCTCTTTAATAAATAGGAAAACCTAAGGTTTGAAGTAAACAAAAAAGAACGTCTTACTGATTTGTGTGACTCCAATTCAAATTGCTTTCGGCTGGCACCTCTCTTGAAAAAATATATCTGACTGCAGGGCACAGAGCTGAAGCTTTCTCACCAACAGCAGTGGAGAGAGGAGTTCACAAAGAGTGCTATCTGTGGCTGCATGGCATGAAAATCTGGAACACGCTATTTTCTCAATCAAGTTTTCTCTTTCCTCCACTCTTATACATGGCACAACGTCTCTTCCTATTTAGTTGGAAAGACCCAGCGAAAAGGGATACTTGGCGGCGCTCTAGTGGCCAGCAACTGATTGAGTGCCACAGAGTGTACATTTTATAGTTTCAAAAATTAATCGGAGGGCCACTTAAAGAGATGGTGCAGGCCATGGTGCAGGCCATGGTGCAGGCCATGGTGGCCCCTGGACCGCTAGTTGCTCATCCCTTCTCAAGAATTGTGTTTTCATTAAATAGGATATTCAGGATTATTTTTGGCTGCAGGTAAAAATTTTCATAATTGAAATGTAAGCTTTTGTTTTTGTTCTTTTGAAATTCCAGAATCATATTGTTGAAAGGATGTGGCCAGAGGTCAACAACAGGGTAAACTACCCACTGAAAAGGGCTCTCATACACCTCAGAGACCAGGAGGAGCTTGACATGGAGGACAACTTGACACGATATTGTGTCTCCACACTTACATGTCAGGTGGCAGAGATTGGACTTGGCCGGATGGTGCAGTCCTGGAATGCACACAGGATCCAAGGTTAGCATTCAGATTAATAAATTTTCTTTCAAGCCTACAATGTACTTCTACTCGATAAAGATAACATTGCATAAAATTACAAGGCTAGGGTTCATATCCTATTGCTCTTGATATTATTGATGTTTGCCATCCTTATAGTCAATATATACAATGTTCTGATATCTTCAATATCATCAATACTATTGTTTCTCCTCCTCCTCCTCCTGTTTCTGTGTTTTCTAAAGGGGACTGTGACAGCATTCTAGCATTTTTGTGACAAGGTGATGACTATGAGATCTGACATCATCCCATCCTCCCCTCATGTTTACTGTCCGGTTTGTGCTCCACAGCTGAGCAGTTTCTCTCCTTATTTTAAGGGCTTGAGACGTGGTCAGCTCCATGACAACGTACTCAAGTCCCTTTGATGTTCTTCTTTCTTCCATGCTGAAAAAGGTTGAAAGAGGAAGTAAAGGTTTTTCTATCAGAAGTCAGGTTTACATGCAGACTTTTTTTCATTCTGATTAAAATCATTCTGATTAAAGATCTCAAGTGAACTGTTTACATGTGACGTGATCTAATCCATTCTGGTGTTTACATGCGCCACAACATTTAATCACAACAGCCGTTTTACAGACACGTGATATGCTCAGATCTATTTAAACATCAAATAGTTTATCAAAGATGGCGGTAAGGAGGTGGTTTAATGAATTATTTGAGGGTTTTGCTGTTTGGCCTTATATTAGCCTTCAGAGTTTTCCAGCGGTTCCTTATTTGTTGGACGTTTTGGTCCATCCCGGCTTCGCTGAGTTTTCCTGGACTTTTTAAAATAGTTCAGTATTTCTTGCTTTCCTACCGTCTAAACGTGCGATAATGTTTAGTTCTTTGAGAGTATGTGTTAAAACAAACTCTCTGACGCAGACCAGTGCTGCGTGCTCTGTTTGGAAGTCGCCATGTTTCCAAGTGAGTAAACGCCACTGCTCGCTTTACGCCAAGACTGAGCACATGCAGACAGAGCCCAGCCTGACAACGGTCAGATTCACCGTTTACATGACAGGATTTTACTTTTAATCGGTTTTGGGAAAAGGAATATACTACCTCTGTGCAACTGAGTGAAATTCCATTCAGATTTGGCCTTTTCATTCCGATTGAAGTGTTTATATGGAGCATTTTTATTCAGTTTGGGCTTCTAACCCGATTCTAATCGAACAATAGGCTCCATGTAAACCTGGCTAGTGTATTGCTGGGCTTAAGGTTTACTGGGACACTAGATACCTTCAAGTTGCTAATTGCCTACAAGGCCCTCAATGGACTGGCACCCAGCTACATTCGGAACCTCCTCCATGACCACACTCCCAGCTGCTCCCTTACATCCTCTGACCAGGTGCTTCTGGCAGTGCCATGGACACGGTTAAGCACTAAGGGTGGTTGAGTAATGACTAATTATCATGGATTTTCTCCATTTCTGTAGTCTTGTGGGACTCCTGAATAACTGTTATGTGTTTATTTTCTCATCTGTTTATTTCTGCAGGTTCTACTTTTACATTTTGAGGCCATTTTTTGTCCCAATTTGCTTAATTTTACTTTGTATCTCTTGTAAAGTGCTCTGCACTAGTGCTGAGAAGAGCGCTATATAAATGATTAAGTTTAGTAACATTATTCAAGAAACTTTATTGTGTGTGTGTGTATGTGTGTCTGTTTTTCTGCTGTATTTGTCTGCTGACTCTGTCTGTCTCATCATATCCAATGATGATTTTTGTTCCAACTGTTTATTTTAGGCAAGGGTATTCCAAGTCAACTGGCTCTCGGTGGATGCCCAAAGAAACTGCTCCCAGATTGTCTACCAGAGGCTGCAGAAGCTGCACAAGCTTACCACCAGGAAGTGGGGTCAGCCCTGACACAAGTCTCCCTTTTCGGGAGAAACCCATTCCCCACGGTTGAGCAACAAATGGCAGCTGAAAATGAATTTGCACAGCAATACATAGACATTTCTCAGCTCTTTGACAATGCTGTGAACAACGAACCAACCTGTTTTCAAAACGGAGTTACGGACCTCATCAGTGTTGTTTGAAAATATGTTTGAGAACTGAGACTTCTGTGTTGAAGATGAAGCTATTTTAATATGTGTATGGGATGTAAATGGTGTTTCTTGATTCAAATGGTTAAAATTGTGATGTAATGTTTATGTGGTTTTTTTTAGTTTTTTTTTTTAATAGTATTATTTCTGACTTTGTTCTTAGACAAATCTGTACCCCATAAAGTTTTACAGATTGTTGTATTCAAGACTGTTGTTTTCATCAGGCTTTGGTCTCATCTCTGCTTTGTCTTGCCTCCTCAAGATTTTAGGATGTAAATCACCTAATACTATATACCATCACATATAATATAATATGTATAATATATATTTAATATATCACATCACATATAAGATGAAATCCAATTTGTATTTATACTGTGCCAATGACATGAATAATGAATAATGAATAACAGAAAAGTAAAGGTAAGGAAGTAAAACCAAACCAAAAGTTACCTAAAACCTAAAGTTTAAGTAAAAGCTAATGCAGTCTCTTTGTTGGCATTAGTAGAAAGGGTTGTAAAGTATTCCTGTTCAAAAAAAAGCAGCAATTTTTTCTGGTCACAGGCAAAGAATTGACAGCATTGGATTCAGAAGGGGGGGGGGGGGGGGTCCCATGGAATTACTGCTGGATGGCACCACTATTACAGATGGTAGTGGCGTGAATGGACCGGGACCAGGCCATCCACCGGCAGACAGGCAGTCCGCCGCTCCATGGAGGTGATTTTCCCAGTCGGTCTCTCGCTTGGCAGTGGTCGCCGCGTTGAGCATGTAAACACTAATCAGCTGATCGAAGGTGCGCATTCAGCGGCGTTCAGAATGAAGGAGGAAAGTAGTGGGTGTCTGTTTTTTTACGGTCAAGAATTCCTGATTAGAATAGATTAGTCATTTGAATGCTGTTGTTTATGAAAATGCACTGAAACCAGCCGGAGTCCGCTCCCGTCCAAAACACGCCACTCCCCAACATATTTAGTGGGTGTCAAAATGATGCGGTCACTCTCCATGGTGCTGAACTGCTTTGTGTTGTTTTATGGTTAGTGACCATAGCCTCATGTTTTGTTTTGCCCACTATTGCGGGTATGTGGATGTTGTAAAATTATGTTATCATGAGCTTTATTATTTGTGTTTATAGGGCCCGGTCATTTGCCCCGCCCCTGACCCTGCTCTGATTTGTTTAACTATTGAGTGGTAGAGTGGCTTTTCATCTGATGGTGTATTTAAGCTGAAATGCGTGTGTTAAAAACTGTAAACCAAACATACAGACATATAGGCTACATTAATCAATTGACCGAGGTGATTGGATGTATAGTTAACAATCTAGCCTATTTTAACAATACTACAATAACACAACCAACTAAAACGTCATATTTTCAATTAAACAATACAGAGATAAACATTGCAGCTCCTATTCGACAAACGTACAGCATTGCTTGATCACAACTGACGTGAATGCAGAAAACAGCTTAGTCCTTCAACCTAAACACGGAGGCACCATTTGAACATCCTAGAAAGGTAGTGGTGAAGTACGACCTCTGCTGGAAGAGCATAGATGCTGCACATGCCAACGAAAGTCCCCCACTTAACTTACAGATAATAGCCATTATATGTTTATTTTCTATTCGTGAATAATAAACTATGTAACAAAAATGTACCCGAAACTATTGCGATTCATGACCATGACATTAACACTACAGTGTCAAATTCAACGTTAATACTTCTTTCAGAGATGACCTTTGTGAAATAAGCAAGATTAACATCCATGGTACACCAGATACTTACGTCAGCATAGTGACATCAATTCAGCAAAAATTCTAGCCCAATCAGTGTAGTCCAATATTTATAGTTTATTTTTAGTTTTTTATCGTTATTTTTGACGAGATGTGCTGATTTATTCGGTATTAAATGGGGTATTTGATGACCGCAAAACTGATTAAAACATCAATATAGGTCAGTGCTGACTCAGACAAGATATATAGGCCTACCGGCGTGAATCATAAATCATTTAAATAGAGAAAAAAAAAAAAAAAATATATATATATATATATATATATATATATATATATATATATATATATATATATATATATATATATATATATATACACATATATATTGACAATGTGTGATGCTGTATAACTGTGTTGACGTGACCGAAATAAATAAATAAATCAAATCAAATCAAAAATATATATATTTAATTTGAAACCGTTTATGTGTTTTTCATGATTCAAGATTAAAAAAATGAAGTATCATCTAAGTATCATCATCCATGTATGGATCACTTGGACATTTAGGGATGATTGAAGGCATCGTTATGGCACGAAACACCTCCGGATCATTTAAATGCCTACTTTCCTCGTGCCTCCTCGACCTTTTCTTGTGCGTTTTATCGCCGACAAATAGGCTTCTCTCTCAATCAATAGATAGATTACTTCAGTGTAAATCCTGTACTGTGTACACTACTTGCGTTGATTTGGATAAATGCAGGCAGTTCACTGAAAGTCCGGTTCTCCAAGCCTGCCAGAGGAGTTTTATTGTGAAGGGCACAGCACTGTCAGGCTTCAAAGCCCCGCCCACTAACAAAATGAAATATTGAGTGGAATAATCATTTTTTGTGTAAAAATGGTAAAACAAGAAACGGGCCGTTTTTTGTTTTTTTTGTCTTTTGCGCAAAATACAAAAACGAAAAAACAAGCCATTTCCTGTTTTTTCGTTTTTTGTACAAAACGGAAAAACGGAAAAACAGCTTGATTTCTTGTTTCCGTTCGTGTCTTTTATACCCAGGAAACAGACTGATAAAACGTACCTTGGTCAGGGGACATTAGTATAATCCGTTTTTCTGTCAATACCAATGAACAGAAAAAGTGAAAATTGAGCCTTTTTTCCTTTTTTCGTTTTCTAACAAAAACGAAAAAACGTTTTTTTCATTTTTTAATTGAAAAAGGAAAAACGAAACCAACACAATCAAATTACGGCCGAATTTCGGTTTTTTTAATTTTCCTTTTCCGTTTTTTCGTTTCAGGTCTCAAAACGAAGAAAGGGAAGAGCGCGATCACAGGTAAACTGGCCTCCCTACCAAAATAAAAGCCTTCCTGATAAATGGGTAATAAAATATACATTACGTTAAATGACGCTTTTATCTCTGTACAGTGTTTATTATATACACTGCTATGATAATCTTAGTAATATAATAATAATAATAATAATAATAATAATAATAATAATATCCATCAGGGACAATAAGAGACATTTTATGCGTGGAAACGAGATTGTTAATGCTTGGCTACGAGTCAGTTCTCCTTGGTGAAAAGTGTTGATGACATGGCTTTTGATTATGAAATGCGTGTATCATTTTAACTTTGTGACATGCCAGCTGCATGGCGTGTGCTGATGGGCGACATCAACCTACCCTGGGACTGAAAACAACTTACTAGCTACCGATCGCGGGTACAAGCAGCTGAAATTAACTTCCTCTGCAGGATGGCTGGGCTTTTTCACAGAGACGGGGTGAGAAGCTTGGTCGTCCGGGAAGAGCTTGGAGTAGAACCAATGCTCATCCACGCTGTTCTCCTCGTTGAGAAGAGCCAGGTGAGGTGGCTCGAACAGAACGTTTTCTCCCTTTCGCCCAGTAGATGGCAGTATGAGCCAATTCATAAGAATATCCAGGACTCAACTGAGGGACTGTCTGTCAGCTGGCCTGAGAACGCCTCAGCGGTAGAAGTTGGATGGACAGACGGACAGACGGATGGATCGTTTACTTTTCCCAACCACAGCACTCAGTAGCCTACGTGTATTGTAGTTAATTTAACCTCTGGTGGTTGTTTTGGGCAAAATTTAGAGAGAGTGACATCATTTTCGTTGATGTCGTTCTTCCCCTCTTCCATATAGTCCAGATGGAAAGGGGGGTCCACGCGCACCCCCCGGATTTTTGTTCGCCACCTGATTTTTTTTTTTTACTCCTTAGAGTGTCTATTTTCAGAATCTGGTGGTTACCAAGCTGAAATAGGGTACCAAAGGCTTTTTTTGTGCTTAATTGCATCCAACCCCAAAAAATGAAAAATCGAAATATGATGTAGAAATAGGCATAACTTTAGATGTAAACAACATACAGAGACAAACCAATACATTTTCTCATATAATTTTGACATTTGATGACATTTAGACTCTATTTCTGGTCAAAAACAGCAACAAAAAAAAATGGCCAAAAATGCCTGTATGACCATCTATCTTTTCATTTTTTCAAGCTCACTGGTTGACTTTTATTAACCACCAGTCTTTTCTTAATCCTTTAAGTGTCTATTTAAAGATTATATTGAAATTAAGACCCTTACGTAAATTAAGACCCTGACTGGTGCTGACTGCAGCGCAATAACTATCAGATAGCATATGCCGGAAAACTTCAAACAAATTCAAAGACCTCGTCTCCTTCAACGCCACAAAACTGCCCGTTTAGACTTTGGAGCATCAAACATGGGACATTGAAAGGTGGAAAGAAGAGAACCCACCTGAGATGTTTTCTACCTGGCACAGTGGAGGGGGGTCCATCATGATCTGGGTGCTCTTTCATTCAGTGAACACTGGAGCTTCAGGTGGTGCAGGGTCGTCAAACGGCGGCTGGTTCCGTGCAGATGTTGCAGAGGGCATCCCTCATGACTGAGGGCCCTCGTCTGTGTGGTAACAGCTGGGTTTTTCAACAGGACAACGCTGCAGTCCACAATGCTCGCTTGACCAAGGACTTCTTCAGGGAGAATAACATCACTCTTTTGGACCATCCCACATGTTCCCCTGATTTAAATCCCATAGAGAACATTTGGGGATGGAGGTCAAGGGAAGTTTATAAAAATGGCCATCAGTTCCAGACAGTTGATGCCCTTCATGAAGCCATCTTCACCACTTGGAGCAATGTTCCCAAAAGCTTCCTGGAAACACTCTCATCAAACATGCCCAAACCAATTTTTGAAGTGATTAACAAGAACAGTGGAGCTGCTCATGGCTGAGTCCTACTGAGAAACATTTTTGTTCTGGTTTGGAGAGTTTTTTGTAATTTTTTGATCCATTGTCTCAAACTTTTGATCAGATGATAAACAGCCTATTTCAGTTTACTTGTTGTTTTCAGTAAATTACTTTTTCAAAGTGCTACTGGTCTTAAGACTTTGATCAGGACTGTATATTAATATGTGATTATGGCCGGCTTCCACTGTTCTGTCTTTTGGAAAAATTTCAGGAGGGACAGATAGCTCTTCACCTTTAGCAAAAAAGAATATACTTGAAGTTTATTTTATTAAGTATGCTTGAGTTTAAGTATAGCAAGATGGACCATGTACTTAGTGCACCAGAAAGTATAGGAATGTAATTTTTTTTTTTCGATGAAATTGGAACTTTTTTAGTTTACAAAATACACTTCCAAGTATACCCATCTAGATCCTACAAAAATGCTAGTCATGTACTTCTAATCCACATTTTAGTTAACTGAAGTATACTATAGGTGTACTTTTATGAGGTAAAAATTAATATTTTTTGAGTCTAGTTTGAAGTTAGTTTACTTATTGCATACTTGTAAGTTATACACTCCTGTAATTCCCCTTCATGCACAGATTAAACAAAAAACTTTTGCATCACAGTAAAAGCTCTGACAGACTAAAGAAGAGAAACAGCAGAGCTGTATGCTTGAAATATGGTACATTTGGTTGAATTAACTTGGTTATTCTTGAACAATCGCGTTCACATCAAGGTTCTGCTTTTAATCCTTGTGCCAAACTCTGTTGTGTTTAAGTTGAGGTACTTAGTAAATCAGACAGGCCTGTATGCAAAGATTCACAGGTCAGTGAGCAAAGTTATTTCATATATGAAGTTAAAAAAAACTGTTAATGCTGTCTGGCCTAAATGATTTAAACAAAATGTGTTCTTGTTTAAACAGATGTAGATAACTCTATTGCCGAACATTAGTGAAGGAACCGGAATTTGATCAATAAAGTCAAATTAAATGTTTCTCTGTTTATGTTTTTAAGGTACTGAAAGATAATGCAAGATTTTGAACATGCAAATTTACAACAAGGGTAAATATCTCAATTGTTATTCTGCTAAATTAAATGTAAGAACAACGACTTGACCTTAATCTGTACCTGGATCAGATATACTCAGTCTAAGTACTTTGTGGCATAAAAACTGAAAATCAATCTAAAGTACAGGGTTGAGTATTTAAGTGTTAGTGTAAGTTTCAGTGTTAATGTACTTAGTCTTAGACTTTTCTTTATACCTTTCAGTATAAGCCAAGTTTACTTCAGTATACTATTCTGAAGTAAATAAAATATAGTATATAAAAAGTAAACTTAAAGAATACTCTTTCTGTTAGTATAGAATACATATACTAGTACACTTGAATGAGCTACTTTTTGCCAAAAATCAACAGCTAGTGTCTACAACTTTTCTTTTACTCACACTGCCCGCCACCCAAGACCTCAAGACACCAGTCAACCTTCCTCAACTTAATGATTATTGATGAAAACAAAAACCCTAAAACACCCATATGAAGTACAAACAAATTAGAATGGGATATTATTATCATAAAACCATGAAAGAGAATGTATTTCTGTACTAATTCTAAAGTTATAATTAGGGACTAGACATAGGCTTAATCCAGTTAAAGTCTTGTAGTTGGTGACCCCCCAGTCTTTGTGAAATCTCAGTCTGAGACAAAAATCTCTGAGAATTATCTTTAGATGCAAGAGCAGGTCAGATCATGGTATTAAGAAAGGTTTCATTATTATTATTATTATTATTATTTTGTGCCAGAAAGGCATTAACAATGCTACTTTCTGTGAGATCGCTGTCAGTAATTCTTATTTGATAGAGTATGGTTTCATGCTCTGTCTGAATCATCAGGTCTTCTCTTTTAGGATTATGACATTAAAATCAATACTCTCTCAATTTTCTGTGGTTTTCTTTGTTTTTCTCAATAAAAAATGGACTTCAAGCTCATGTGTCTTGTTTTGAATCCTGGTGATAACAAGTATTGAGGAAATGTTTACGAGACCCTCACTCTATGAACCAAAATTTAAAAAGAGATGATTCCAACAATCAGAGTTTTCCAAAACAATGAGAGGACTGGCATGGACTGCAGTAGGTCGGTCTAGTCCCTGTTGTTGAAACTCGAGCAGAATGTGTCTTCATGTCTCTGAAGTAATAATTTAACACACCCCTATACCATCACAGATGCTGTCTTTTGGCCTTTGCTCTGATAACAGTCTGGGTGGTCCTTTTCCTCTTTAGCCTGGAGGACACCACTTCCATGATGTCCAAAAACAGTCTGAAATGTGGACTCAGACCTCAGCAGACTTTTCCACTTTGCATCAGTCCATCTCAGATGAGCTCGGCCCAGAGAAGCCGGCGGTGTTTCTGGATGTTGTTGATATTTGTCTTTGTCTTTGCATGGTAGAGTGTGATCTTGACCTTGTAGATGTAGAAGTGAACTGTGTTGACTGACGATGGTTTTCTGAAGAGTTCCTGAGCCCACGAGCTGATGTCCTTTATACAAGGAAGCTGCTTTATAATGCAGAAGGTCACAGGCATTCAATGATGGCTTTTGGACACAGTTTCAGCTTGGCACTCAATATAATCTTTAAATAGACACTTAAAGGATTAAGAAAAGACTGGTGGTTAATAAAAGTCAACCAGTGAGCTTGAAAAAATGAAAAGATAGATGGTCATACAGGCATTTTTGGCCATTTTTTTTTTTGCTGTTTTTGACCAGAAATAGAGTCTAAATGTCATCAAATGTCAAAATTATATGAGAAAATGTATTGGTTTGTCTCTGTATGTTGTTTACATCTAAAGTTATGCCTATTTCTACATCATATTTCAATTTTTCATTTTTTGGGGTTGGATGCAATGAAGCACAAAAAAAGCCTTTGGCACCCTATTTCAGCTTGGTAACCACCAGATTCTGAAAATAGACACTCTAAGGAGTAAAAAAAAAAAATCAGGTGGCGAACAAAAATCCGGGGGGTGCGCGTGGACCCCCCTTTCCATCTGGACTATATGGAAGAGGGGAAGAACGACATCAACGAAAATGATGTCACTCTCTCTAAATTTTGCCCAAAACAACCACCAGAGGTTAAATTAACTAGAATACCCGTAGGCTACTGAGTGCTGTGGTTGGGAAAAGTAAACGATCCATCCGTCTGTCCGTCTGTCCATCCAACTTCTACCGCTGAGGCGTTCTCAGGCCAGCTGACAGACAGTCCCTCAGTTGAGTCCTGGATATTCTTATGAATTGGCTCATACTGCCATCTACTGGGCGAAAGGGAGAAAACGTTCTGTTCGAGCCACCTCACCTGGCTCTTCTCAACGAGGAGAACAGCGTGGATGAGCATCGGTTCTACTCCAAGCTCTTCCCGGACGACCAAGCTTCTCACCCCGTCTCTGTGAAAAAGCCCAGCCATCCTGCAGAGGAAGTTAATTTCAGCTGCTTGTACCCGCGATCGGTAGCTAGTTGTTTTCAGTCCCAGGGTAGGTTGATGTCGCCCATCAGCACACGCCATGCAGCTGGCATGTCACAAAGTTAAAATGATACACGCATTTCATAATCAAAAGCCATATCATCAACACTTTTCACCAAGGAGAACTGACTCGTAGCCAAGCATTAACAATCTCGTTTCCACGCATTAAATGTCTCTTATTGTCTCTGATGGATATTATTATTATTATTATTATTATTATTATTATTATTGTTATATTACTAAGATTATCATAGCAGTGTATATAATAAACACTGTACAGAGATAAAAGCGTCATTTAACGTAATGTATATTTTATTACCCATTTATCAGGAAGGCTTTTATTTTGGTAGGGAGGCCAGTTTACCTATGATCGCGCTCTTCCCTTTCTTCGTTTTGAGACCTGAAACGAAAAAACGGAAAAGGAAAATTAAAAAAACCGAAATTCGGCCGTAATTTGATTGTGTTGGTTTCGTTTTTCCTTTTTCAATTAAAAAATGAAAAAAACGTTTTTTCGTTTTTGTTAGAAAACGAAAAAAGGAAAAAAGGCTCAATTTTCACTTTTTCTGTTCATTGGTATTGACAGAAAAACGGATTATACTAATGTCCCCTGACCAATTTCCTGGACGCAGAAACAAGTCTTTATTTCGTTTACCAGGAGACCAAACAGAATTGCCTAATATATCAAAACATGACTTTGTACACTGAAAAAAAATTTGGAGTGACATTTACTTAAAAAAAGCTAGGACATTTTTTCCACACAGAAAGTGCTAATATTTACTCGCACAATTTCTCAGTAATGTTTACTTACTAGAACCACTTATCCTAAAATAAAAATGGACTTGCTGTATATTACTGTGAAATAAATACAGTAAATTTGCTGTGAAGATATTTACAATGAATTACTGTAAAAGAAATGCAATTAACCAATAATTTACTGTAAATTTACAATTTAACTCACACTGTAAGATATTTTAAAATTCAGTCATGGGGGCAGCAGCCTAAGCAGGGAAGCCCAGACTTTCGTCTCCCCGGCCACCTCGTCCAGCTCTCCCCGGGGATCCCGAGGTGTTCACAGGCCAGCTGAGAGACGAAGGCTGTTTCCCAAAGCCCAGGTACCTTGCCTTGCCTTGCCTTGGAAGGCAGTGCCTCCGAAGCCACTTCCTCCCAATCCAAGGCAAGTGTCCTGCCTCTGCTCAAAAGGAGATGCTAATGGAACAGCCTACAAAGGCATCCGGAAACGTCAGACCTGCCTCTTCCTGACGCTATTTAATTCCCCGCCCACCCGGAGAAAGTCCTTTCACTACATACATGATAATTTGGTTTCTGATATTTTTGTTATAATAAATGAAGGTACACAAAAACGTATTGTGTATGTTTAATATGAACTAACGTAAGGTTCATTGTTGCATTTTTTTTCTGCAGAAATGGAGAAGTTTGTTAATCTGCTATGTTCATCAGATGCACACGTTAGTTTTATGCAGCTTCTTTGTGCATTGCACACATCAAATCTCAATCTCCATCTTATTAATGCATTATTTTCAATGCAAATCACTGTACAGCATCTGCCATTTTACTCAATTTTGATGCCAACATGTCTTCCAACTAAGCTACATTTAACTATAATTCAGTCCAATAAAGTACATTTGGGCTCCCAGTTCATACATGCCAACTTCATCACCTCCAACCATCAGGCAGTGGGAATGCCTATCTGCATCCCAATTGACTGTAAAGTGTTACATGAAAAGTACTGTAGACTTTGCACAAAACTATTATACATCACCAGTCCCGTAAAAGCATGGCAATCTAATCAGTTTTGGATATGCTATCTGTACAGTCATCTTTCCTTGTGGTCAGTAAAAATTGTACAATAGAGTTTGCCAAGATTACTATCATTTGTCTCTGCTCTAACAACAATTATAATTTATTGTACCACCATGACTACTGAAGGTATTGTTGTTTTTTGCCAAAAAAAAAGGTAGCACAGGGTGCTGGTTTGGTGTAGTGGTTAGCACCCCATGTACTTGCTTCTGCCGGTCCAGGTTCGAATCCCGCCTGTGACCAGCCTGCAGAGTGTCTTCCCCCACTCTCTCTCCCCCTCTCACAAGCCCATCCACTGTCTCTCTCCTATCAATAAAGGCACAAAAATGCCCAAAAATATACATTTAAAAAAAAAGGTAGCACACACCAATTGTAAATAAGGCTTTATTCATAAAACTATAAATAAAAGTGTCCTTCAAAAAGGCTGCCTTTTTGGCCATAAAAAAAATCTATAAACACATATTTCTAGACAAAAATAAATGCAATACATAAATATTACAGCAAAAATAAACTAGGACCTAAATAATCATTTTTGTCTTTCAAAGTCTCAATTAATTTCTCCAAGAGGGAGGCAAAGCGGTAAACCCGCTCCCTCCGCTGGAGCCTCTCTCTCTGGAGCGTCTTTTCCTGCCATTTTTTTTCCCTTTTTTGTAGATTCGCGCGTTGCGTGTTGGGTATTTATAGCCATGACAAGGCAGCGAAGCATACACCTGTGTATCCTTGGTCAGTTAGCCACATGCTAACCAAACGGAGGACATATGCCTCCGGAGGACATGAACATTGGAACAGCACTTGGGCAGGGACTGATGATGTGGATGCCTGCCCACGCCCACATCAGACCAAGGCAAGGCAAGGCAAGGTACCTGGGCTTTGGGAAACAGCCATGGTCTCTCCAGCGTGTTCTGGGTCTACCCCAGGGCCGGGGTAGACCCAGAACACCTCACCAGGGAGGCGTCCAGGAGGCATCCTGACCAGATGGCCGAGCCACCTCAACTGGCTCCTCTCAACACAAAGGAGCGGCGGCTCTACCCCGAGCCCCTCCTGAATGACCGAACTTCTCACCCTCTCTAAGGGAGAGCCCAGACACCCTGTGAAGGAAGCCCATTTCGGCCGAGTGCAATACTCCTGAGCCAAGTTCCTCACAGGGGCCTTCTTAAATAGGGGAGTTGATGAGATGATGGGAGGCAGGTGTGCAGGTTGCAGAACAGAGAAACTCCGCCCCTGCAGCAGGAGCAGAGAGAGAGAGTCTGAGAGGGAGGGGGAGAGCAGACTCCTGAGGTTTCACTGAATTCCACAAACATGGCAGACATGCCTTTTTTTGGTCAAGGCAGTATGAATAAAAATGTGAACAACAGAATACATGTTACTTTTCACTGCATTATATTGAATAAAATAAACTCCTACAAAGTTATAAACATTTTAACAGGGTTCTCAAAGTTTGAATGACTGAGGGCCAGTTTAGGGACCCAACATTAGATCGAGAGCCATCAAAGAAAAAACTCATTTGTCACTTTGTTATAGTAAGTCCATGAAAAAGTTAGTTCTTATAGTAAACAAATTTTTGTTTAAAAAAGAGGCAAAATTGTGCCTAACTTTATATGAAGACTAAGTTTTCAGTGAAGAAGTCTGTGGGGAAGTTAGTCCTCAAAAAAGGCTAAAATGTGCTATAGTAGCATCTAATTTTGTATTAAAATAAGAATACAAAATATCTATCTATCTATCTATCTATCTATCTATCTATCTATCTATCTATCTATCTATCTATCTATCTATCTATCTATCTATCTATCTATCTATCTATACATACATACATACATACATATAGATATAGATATTCTACATCATGGATGTATGGTCTCAATCAGCAAAGTCTGCCAGCTTGGTTAAAACATGGCTGCACATGTCTGACAAACCACCCAAATGTAAGGCGGGGCTTTGACGTCATGTAGAGAAGGTTGCCAGATTCACTGATGTCACTCAATGAATTTTACTTGGAAATATCAACTAAATAAGGTAATGAAGTGGTTTAGTGAATATTACTTGGATCGAAGGATTCAATTTAGATACAAAACTGAAGTCACATGATCACAAACAATCAACAAGTAATGCACTACAGGAAAAACTTCAATGTTAAAGTAATAGAACTGAATTCATATGTTTAAGTAGAATTTATTGAGATAATTGAAATCATAATTACAGGGCCAAAAAATCTTTTTTTTCAGTGTAGTGATAAAAGTGGGAGTAGTCATGGCTGTCAGAGTGATCCTCAGGCTATCGAAAAGTACATCTGCTCCAGATATTAAAAAATGGATGGAATTAATGTTAGAGACTGTATCAAACGAACATATGTTGGCTAAGATCAATGATGATGTTGAGATATTTTAGAGGTCATGGAACTGCTTTTTTTCCTGTAGCACTGCAGTAGCAATGTGATGATGAAACTTCTTTAATATCGATGTTGGTTGTTTTGTATATAGGTATTTATCACAGGCCTTTAAATGTTGAGTAATTCAAAATAACACTGTTTTTATATGAATCAATTTTCAGAGATGAAAATTTGGATCCAAATTGTGATTTAATGTTTTCAGACAAGAAGTCAAAAGATTGTTTCAGATTATTTTACATTTTGTGGGTCCATAGACATTTGGGACAGTCAAACGTGTGAACAAACTCCACAAGGTGTTTTTTTCATGGTATGTCCACATGAATATTTGCTTAATCATGTATTAAAGCTATGGTCTACGATTTGGAAGCTTTGTACATATTAATAACACCGTTTATAAGGCTGTTATGGTCCTATGGTCCTATCTACACAGTATAAAGACAAAAAAGAATGAAAAAAATCCATTCAGTATATCCGCTGAAAAGCTGCATACTAGCTGACCAATCAAGCCTAAGAACCTGCAACTATTAATTGGTCCGTGAGTTAGTCCATGAGTCCATCCAATCCTCGTCTCCCTCACTACGCAGTACGCAGCATCTTGCCCATGGTCCCGCCTCCTCCCCTCTACCTCCGGTGAGCAGCTAGCAGCGTTAGCTACTGAACTATCATGGAGCCGGAAAAGCCTAGCACCGAACCCAGGAATCCGCCTCCCTCTCCCAAGACAGTCTGGCTGCAGACCACCCTTCTCCTCTCCCCTCTCCCTCGTCTCCCTCACTACGCAGTACGCAGCATCTTGCCCATGGTCCCGCCTCCTCCCCTCTACCTCCGGTGAGCAGCTAGCAGCGTTAGCTACTGAACTATCATGGAGCCGGGAAAGCCTAGCGCCGAACCCGGGAATCCGCCTCCCTCTCCCTTGGGCCCAACGGAGCTCTGCCCGCGGGTGGAGGCCTGTTAGCGGGCTAACGGCTAACGAATAGCCTCAGCCGGCCGTCAGACCTTCAGCATCGGCCGTTTCGCCCCTGGTTGATCAGGTAATGGCTTTGTTTACTACAGTGGGAGATGTCTGCTGAATAACTCTGGTTAGTTTGTGCCTGCACGGGCTAATAACTTGTAGGGAGCGGGTTAGCCTGTTAGCCGCTAATCGTTAGCACTGTAAGCTGAGCTGGGGAGGACAGGCTGAGAAAGATAAATCCTCCCCCACACTCGGCTCTGCTCTGGCGGCGCCAAACCCGCATTGCCGCCGGTCCAGTTGAAATGGCTACTGCTGTGTGTTACAAGGGAGATGTCTGTCGTGTTTGATACTTTCAGTTGAGCTGAGCTGTTTTTGATTGAGTTTGCTGCTGATATATTGTGCTAGTCGCTCGTAGCTTTGCCGGAGGGGGGTTATATGAGCCGACACGAGCTGGGGGCGGGATCTTGGAACACGGAGGGGAGAGGTGAGGGAAGGAGGGGCAGGCTGCGGTTTCAAATCGTAGACCACAGCTTTAAACTGGCTCTCTGTCTCATAACCTATTCTCAGGCTTCAGATGCCTTAATGAATGGATTGGTGGATAGAGTAGGTAATCAGGAAGAGAGAAGGGAATGACATGCAGGAAAGGGGCTGTAGGTTTTAAAGCTGTGGGGCTAGAGTTTCCTCAAAATAACTGGAAACTTGACACCAGAGTATCCTCAATCCAAATCGTTCTTTTATCTTTTAATTGCAGAAAAATTTAAAGATTACTATTTCTATTTGACTTATTTCATTACATCTAATTTTCCCTAATATTATCTTGTTTGTTTGAGGGTATTTTGTACATTGGCATTAAAGTGTTGAATTGAAAAATACGAACATATTAATTTTGCCAAACATTTCAACAGAAAACACAATCTTTGAAAACATATATACTTTTTGTTATACTTTGATGACAACATGTAATCTCAACCAAAACAAGGCAAACAAGAAAGGAAAAATGGGGAAGAAAGGAGCTAGCTTAACCTACCTCAGACTTTCATAAATAAAAAAGAAGGGTCAGTCTAGAGCCTGTGTGAAAAACTCAAACCAAAACACATCATTAAATATCATTAGGAATAAATTAACAGGAGAAGCACAGTTTAAAAACTTCCACAAACAACACAAAAATAATATAATTACAAAAAATGAATATGATAAAGAATTCCAGTTTGTTAGACAAACGTATTCATGTATCTATTTATTCATATATCAATCTACTTATGTAGTTGTTTATTTATTTGGTTATTTATCTGTTCATTTATATTTATTTTTGTTGCAAGAACTGTATGAATTTTTATTGAAACTTGGTTTACCTACAGCAGCAGTAATTGTTGCTCCATTTTCAATAACGTGAAATAGTTGACAAACTGAAACAGCTTTTCTGGCATAATGGTGCCATTATCATTCTGTATACTGTGCTTTTTGTTTTTTGGCTCTGCAGCAGATCCACTGCCCTCAATTTTCATTTTTTGAATAAACAGACCAGTCTAAAGTAGCCTTTTTGCTTGTTTGTCTGCTGTTTTGTGTGCACAAATATGTGTATGGTATTGTAAATATGTTAACATTTGGGCTTGGTGGATGGCGGTTTAAATGACTGAGTGGACATAGAGACAGATGTGGATGCAGCTGTCCAATGATTTGGAAAGACTATTAGATAAAAGGGTTTTTTGTATAAAATCAGACTTTTATTATTCAGAAATATTGCATTCTTGTTCACTGATTGCAAGGATCTGTGATCACCCAGTAAAAACAGAATTTAAAAAAAGAAAGTATCCCACATGAATAACTAGATAAATAAATGAAAAAAGAAATTTGAAAATCTTTTGATAAAAATATCAGCCCACTTGTCACAGTAACTTCTTGACTTGGTCAGAAGCCAAATGGACTGTTTTCATCCTCTTTTCTAAAGTGGAACTTGAATCCAATCTGCTGTTTTTTTGTTTGTTTCTTCTTTTTTAACTCTTGCACAATTGTGGTCATGACATGGTTTTTGTATTTGCCCTTATTCTGCGTCTTCTCTGTTCCTCTTTTGGTTACTGTTAATCCACCTTTATCATCTGATGTATTAGGACAAAGGCTGACAAGAAAAGGACTCTGGACAAAACAATGTCTGTGTCAATGAGAATTATGAGAGTCATATCTTAATCATCAAACTTGCACTTATATTTGGTCCAAGTGTAGGCCCCTTTTCTTTAGATACAGAAAGACATTGCTCACATGGCTTTAACTGTTTCCATCTTTGTCATACATCATTTCTTCTCAAATATTGATCTCAGTGATTATTTTTGTGTTGTTATCTTCGTATCACAGACTGAAGCTCTGTTTGAGGAAGTTACACAGACCGACCAGGACTTCCTCAGAAAAGCTTGCCCGGCATGATCGCAGCAGAAAAGGTCAAAGGTTTACAAAATATTTGATGCTGACACCTGGTGGTTCTGAGTTACTGCGAACAGCATTTTGCAAGTATTTCAGCAGAAGTGGTTTGATTACGAGATTAAAAAAGAAACCACAGTCTCTTGTCTTTCAGTGTTTTATTTAGACTTTGCATAAGATAAACACTAAAAACGTCAAGCACAATACAAGCTTGTTAGCAGTTCTCACTGGTAATAAAGTTTTACCTCTTTAAGTTTCTAATATTGCTGTTTGATTCAACAATACTTTAGTTGATACCAATAAGACTCAAGATTTAATTTGAAATATGTGTGATCAGGAGGCTCCATTTGAAGGTATTAATGTAGATTTAAATGTATTTTTTAATACTGACAAAATATTTTCATTTTATACTCAAATTACCAGTAATAATAAATGTTTTCATACTTGACTCTAATGTTGCAAGAGTGTCATTTATAGGGCCAAATATATTAATTCCTTAAATTAAAATTAAAATGAATTAATGAAAACAAAAAATGCAGGTGTATCCCTTTAAGAACCATCTGATAAAAACAGATATTAACAATCAAGCTTTTGTATAAATGTGAAAAGACATTTAAACCTCAAATTGCTCTTTAAAAAGTTTATTATTCTAAACAAATTTAGAGAGTTAAAAATGCTTTATTTCTGATAGCTGAAGCATTTTTTGTTTTCAGTGTAGCAATCTACACTGCGTCGGTGGCGCAGTTGGATAGTGCGCTTGGTCAGTGATCGGGAGGTTGCAGGTTCAAGCCCAGCTCCGGGCGACACACTGCTGCGTCAGTGGCGTGTAAATGGGCATGAAAGGGCGTGAATGTGTTAGAGATACTGATGCATAACTAACATAGAAACTCTGAACCATCTGTGAGCGTGAATGGGTGTGAATGGGTAAGTGTGACCTGCGGTGTAAAGCAGCTTTGAGTAGTCCAAGACTAGAAAAGCGCTATATAAGCTCAAGTCCATTTACCATTTACTCTTCCCCTTGTTTTTGGTCATATTATTATGAAGAAATATGCTTTATTTAAGCAGATATAAAAGATGTGTCAAGGTTGTCACGTCTCCTCCTTGTTACTGCAACCACAGTTAAAAGAATGATTTCTATCTGCTTGTCATGGACTCAGGAGTGAGGCAAGACGGGAAAACAAAGACAATGTTGGTGTATCTCTAACAAGAGTGGCTGTGAGGAATACGATATGCCCTGCTGCTATCAGAACAAAGCACTCGAGCTAGAAGTAAAAGTATGCCTATCTAAATACACAAATCAAGAGAGAGAGCACAACAGCCACAGATGAATGTCTTGATTTACGTACAAAGTGATGTTTGAGTAAGTGAGACATTATTCAAATTTGTGGGGTGTGATGGCTGATGATAAAACTCCTCTTCCTTCTTGTAGTTCACTGCCGTTCTGAATTTGATATCTTAACATCATTCTAATGAAAGATAGTGAGAAACATGGTCTTCTTTTGGGAGCATTTGTTGCAAATTTTAGATTAAATAAACAAAAATTGCTCAGAGAGGTGTTTATTTACCGGTAGAGAATATACAGTTAAGCACATTATGGCCTTTAAACTATAGTCCTCTTACCTCCATCTCTAGAGTGTTTTTTTTTATCTACTGTACAGACAGAAAAACATTGAGATCAGTAGACTGCCTCCTCCACACTTTGAACTGTGCAAACACAAAATCACTCAAACACTCAACACATACACTCAGAAGAGAATAAAAAACACATATTTAGCTCTCAAAACAAAATATCTAACTTGTAAACTTCACAATCACACCAGGTTCACTTTATAAGCTCCGACATTAACATTGTCGCCACCATCTTGACAGCTCTGACCAACAAGATCATAATTAAAAAAACAAACAAAAGCATCATGAGGGTAAAAAACCCCAGTTTAAACTGTAAATAAGGTTAAAAAGCTACAATACTGAATGGCTTCCACTGTGACTCCCACAGTTCTTTTGTTCTAAGGCTTTTGTCCATCTCAGGTTTGCAGCAGGCATGGAAGTTCAGTCCTCTGCTCCTCCATGCGCCCGCCCTGGACCCTCAGCAGGAGGGAGAAGAAGTCCTCATCGTCCATGGGACCGGGGGCTCTGCTGCGCTGGTCCTCCAGTCGACCCTGAGCCTGAAGATGGAGAGAAAACATAACAAAAACAAAATAAAGTTTATAGGTGATTACATCACTTGAGAGGGCGACACGGTGAAGCAACGGTTAATGCATGTGCCACATAGCAAGACGGTTGCTGCTTCCATGTCAGTGACAGGGCCTCCCTGTGTGGAGTTTGGACATTCTCCTCGTGCATGTGTGGGTTCTCTCTGGGCACTCCAGCTTCCTCCCACAGACTAAGGGGCAGTTTACACGGCTCCTTAAACGCTCAAATCCAATAAGTTCTCATTGCGTTTCGGCCTCCTGTTTACATGACAACGATACCTGGAGTTCTTCATTCCGCAAACTTTTGAAAACGAGCTCCAGAGTGAAAAGTTTTAATTACACTCTCCATGCAGCGCTAGCGCCGTGTAAAACCATTTCAGAGCGTTTCAGGGTGAAATGCTGACATCACCATATGCGCAGTACTCTTTCACATGAAGGCTGTGCACGCATACCAGGAAAATCAACAACTTCTGCCATCTGCCGAGTAACGTGGGAGCTGCTTACCAGGCTCGGTTTGTTATCCAGACAAAACTATCCAGACAGATTTGTTGTCCAAACTGATTTGTTGTTCAGAAAAGAAACCCTGCGTCTCTGAGCGTCTACTCACCATTGTTGTTTGCGAAAGGTTTTTCGTCTTCGAACATGTGTTGTAGCAGCGCTGCCTATCTGCAGACCTACACCGCCATCTACTGAACCGGCATGCACACTACAGCAGTTTCATTAGTCTCCAGCATCTCCGTCTGAACCCAGATCGACTTTGTGTTTTTAAGTCAGGAGTGTCCATGTAAAAGTAGCCTAAAACTTGCACATTGGGCCAACTGGTGATTCCACCCTTAGGTATGAGTATGAGCATGAGTATAGTAGTCTGTCTCTCTGTGTGGCCCTATGATTGGCTGAAAACAAGGATGAGGCAAAAGGGTTGCCTCTCCTGACAACTTTAAGTTCACTTTACACAACAACTTTGTCGCCAGAAATAAGGGGATTTTACCTTTGTGTTTTCAAAAGCCCTCAGTGAGAACAACAGGAAAGGCTGTGGCGTACATGCCGGGCCAGTATTTGCTGATGTAGGTTTGTAGTGAAACTGCGCCGTTTTAATACACATCTTCACACTAAAGCTTTCTGGTGGAGAACACTTCTAAAAACAAACAAAAGCGAGTGGATACATGAAGACACAGCAGGTTGTTTTGGACAGACGACGAAGTAGGGCTGCTACTGGACATAGCACTCAACTACAAAACCACCACACGTCAGGAGAATGTTGACTGGGAGCCTCGTTTTCCTTCTTCTTTGTTGTTTAATGGGGGTTAACAAACCAACTCAGGGGGCACCACCAACTGGACTGGAGATTGGAACAGGAGATTTGTGGTTGTTCCTAGGTGAGCCCAAAACCATTATTTGAAAGAGTACTGCACATGTGAGTGTCATGGTTTTCCCTGAAAATGCCAACCCTAACCCTGTTTACATGAAGATGGATACGAAAATGTTTTCAAAACTTTCACTCCAGACCCTGGTTTCAAAAGTTTGTGGATTCAGGCACTCCAGGCACCGTTCTTGTGTAAATGGAAGGCAATACACAATGAAGACTCTCTGTTTTCACTGTTGTGTAAACGGTCCCTTTAGTGTTTTCCTCTCGTGACCCAAACTCCTCTTCAAGACTCTACATAAATCATGCAAGATGTCAGGACTTTTACGGTGCTGATTTTACATTTGTACTTCATATTTCAAAAGATTTACACATTCACAGGCCAGTTTTGCTGCTGTTTAATGGCATTTAAATGTGTATGAAAGTGAATGTGGGACATTTGTGTGTTTGCTATTTGTTTTATTGTTAACTCAAAAAACAAAACAAAACTTAATCATCTGAACCAATGGAATTAGGATTCACCAAATATTTTTGTTGTGTCTGCACTTACTTGTGTGGTGAGAATCATGTTGTACAGATCCTCTTTTGGTGGAGGAGCTGCTGCAGGAGTCGGCGCAGGAACAGCCACAGGCCTCCTCACAAAGGAGAGCTGCTTTATGCTTCCTCTGAAGCTCCTGGACTTTGATTTTGTAGGTGGAGACCTACTGAGTTGCGCCCTCTGGTCATCCAGCCTGCGAGCCTGAGCGGTGGCCACCAGCTCGAAAAACTCCTCTCTCTGCAGAGAGGTCATGGAGGAGAAGATGACTGCGGAGGAAGAAGAAGAGGAGACGGCAGGAGAATTTCAGTGGTCAGTGGTTGAAGAAAACATGCACAACAAACAAGATTCAAGTTTATTTTTTAACTTATTTTTACCATGAGTACAATGGCTGACATACCACAAAACATACCAACATAACAATAAACTGGACTTAGCCAATCTCCTGATCCCTCAGACTCAGGAAAGAATCTGTATAATAACAATAAACATCAAAATACTGGAAAGAAATAGACGTCTGTTTGTGTACTTCTGGTATACCAATCCTAAATATACTCCTCGAGAAAAGTGTTGAAATGGTACTTTGGTCAATTTTTTCTTCCTTTTAACAATATCAAATGGTATTGTACTCATATTGATGGACAGCTTGATCTGTCACCTTCATAACAAGGTGCACCTTGTAAAGTTTGCATAATTTGATTTCAGCCCTGGTACAATTTCAAAATTCACAACCAAGTTCTGCAATACTGGTGAAGCCAAACCAGAAGTGGGTGTCCAAGGACGACAACACCCCGAGAAGCCCGGTTCCTCACATTGCTGCACTGATGAGCAGAGAGTTTCTCCAGGAAAAGAGGGGATGAGGGAACTTTTTTGGAGTTTATATTTGAAAATGAAACAGTGTTTTTCAATCACAAAGCCTTGCTCATTATGAGGTCTTAAAAGTTCCTTATTCATTATGAGGGACAACTTTTTACAATGCACATAACACAAAGTGCTGCTGAGATGGTCTCTCCTTGGTAGGAATCTGGATTTTTCATTAAGATACATCTTTAAAGTTGGGTAAATTCCTTTTTCCCAAAGTAAAAGAAAGTATTTCTCTACAAAAAAAATGTCATGATTGATCATAATAGCTGTGTTGCTCAATTCTGGAATTCACGGTCCTTACAAGTTGAACCTTGTTTTAAAGGTGACTAATTAAGCTTTCCAGCGATATGAAATACAATACCATTTGGTATTAAATTATTGTATTTAAGGGGAGAAATTATCAACCAAACTAACATTCCAAAACTTTTTACAAGGTATTTACAAGGGCTGATAGCAAGACTTAGGTTGAGAGTAACAGTTTGGTTAAATGTCAATAGTGATATGAATGTTTTTATAACAACTTAAACAATCACTCACCGACACTTAAGGGCAATCTGGAGTCACCATTTAACCTAATAAGTCTGTTTTTTAGAGGACACTAGGTTTGAACCGGCAACCGTCTTGCTGTGAGGTAGGCAAACTACCTGCTTTAACATTGTGAAAACTTTTTTATCATTATCATCATTTTAATTTGTTTCTTAAGTTAAAGGAGAAGTTCGGTTTCTACAGCTTTCACATTGTTTATAGAATGAAGTAGAACAATATACTCACCCAGAAGGCTTTCCTGATCCAAACAGTGCTTCAGGAGATATTTAGATCCAAAATCGAGTGGCGGACATCCGTATAATGGTAGCACACGGGGCGTGTATAGCGCCGCTCCTAAAACTGCATTAATCGTCCAAAAACTCATTAGTTTCACCAATATTTCATCATGGTCCGCTCGGGATACTCCGCCATTACAGTCTGTGTCGCTCCAGACATGTTTTGTGACTGTGCTGACCTCTGAGCTGAAGAAGAAGGTCTGCCTCCGCGCATGCGCAGTACGGCTCATTGTTTCAGGCGAAGATCGCGGCTACACAACGACTTTCTTCTTCCAGTTTTGTGCAAAATGGACGAATATCTATCGGATGAAGATGTTGTGGAGGAGAACTTTGAATATGATGGGTGTCTTTACAATTTCGAGCCAGAGTTTACAGATGAGGAGCTCATCAAAAGGAGGACGCGGATGCAAAGAGAAGAACAGCTCTCCAGAGAGTACTGCACATGCGTGGAGGCAAACATTCTTCTTCTTCTTCAGTTTAGAGGTCAGCCAAGCCACAAAAACATGTCTAGAGCGACACAGACTGTCTTGGAGGAGTAGCCCGCGTAGACCATGATGAAATATTGGTGAAACTAATGAGTTTTTGGATGATTAATGCAGTTTTAGGAGAGGCGCTATACAGGCCCTGTGTGCTACCATTATACGGATGTCCGCCGCTCGATTTTGGATCTAAATTTCTCCCGAAGCACTGTTTGGATCAGGAAAGCCTTCTGGGTAAGTATATTGTTCTACTTCATTCTATAAACAATGTGAAAGCTGTAGAAACTGGACTTATCCTTTGAATTGATTTTTATTTTAATTTAAAGTGACTGAGTCTAATTTTGGTGTTTGTGTCACCCGCAGTGAGTCTCTGGGGTTTGGTTTTATATAATCCACTTACAGGCTTCAACACTCCAACAGATGTGCTTTCTTATAAATTTTTATGTTTGTTGCTATTGTCATTCCTGTGTGTACATACAGTATATAATAATTATTGACCTAATAAAGTTTCTGGTTTCTGATTTATTGTAAACCTAAATTTCTGCACTCGTTTAAAGACCCTGTTCTTCCCTGTCTGTTCTCAACCACCACTGAAGAAATTATTGAACCTTTTATGCAAAGTCTTTACTATCGTGGACAATAAAGAAGGATGTCATGAAAAAGTATCTACATTATGTATTAATCTTAGTTAAATGTTCTCTGATCTTAAACATTGTTTCTGCTTTGTTTTAGAAGAAGAGTAAAGCATAATAGATGATGTCATTATCTTTATGAGGCATAAGTATTTACCGGTTATCGTCATTTAACATCCATGTAATGTTAAGTTGACTATAAAGTTTTTTTTAGGTATATATTTTTTTTATTTCCAATTGTATCACATTACAAAACAAATAGAACAAATAGACCACAAAGACACGCTGCTATACCATCCCCCACCAGACAGCATCGAGTAAAGATACATTAGTCATGAGGATCAGTTGACAGAAGTTCAGTATAGTTATACATGCAATCACATTCAGTCAATGGAAGCTTCAATTTGTGGAATAGTTTTCATCAGAGGTCCCCATATGTTTAGAAAATTCACTGACACACGTTTATATGTGTTGCTCAATCAGTTAATGGAAGAACTAATGGAAGAAATTTAAGTGGAGCGTCGTGATCATGCTCCTGCCTTAGTTAAGTTACCTGTTTTGTTCTTTTGTTTTATGTTTCGTCTCGTGCTTCCTGTTTAATTTTGAAAATTCACCTTGTGTTCATGGGTTTTGCTTCCAGTCTGGAGTTGTCACACTTGATCCTGATTGATCCCAAGCTGTGTCTCATCAACCCCTTAAATTTACCTTTTCCTGGCATGTGGCCAGAAGTTTAGTTTTGTTTGGGAGAAGGTTGAGAGCAGCAGGGAAAATTACAACAAAGGTTGGGAACAGAAATGTGAGACCTTGCATAAGGAAGTTACGAGTATTTTTACCAACTAACAGACAAGTATTCATTTTGACAGCACTTTTTAATTTAGTTTTACTCATAGTCTTTTGCCTAAAATATCTTTTAGTTGAAGTCATAATTTACTCTCTAAATTGTTTTAATTTTAGTCTAGTTGTATGGTGTTAATTATGTCTTTAAGTTACATAGATATAGTTCTCTTTCTTTTAACTCAGACTTGTAGGTCTTTCACATACCTTGACATGTTTCGGCGGAAACCTCCGCCATCCTCAGAAGTGTCACCAGATGATAAGTGTGACGTGTTAAATCAGCTGGTGTTACGGAGGTGTGACCCTCCTGTCAAATTTTCTGACAGGAGCGCCTCTGCAGGACGCTGCTCCAGGAGTGTGAAAGCATATAAGCCCCCTCGTCCCTGTTCATCGTCCCTGGGCCTCGTTTCCTGATCTCGATGGCTTCCCTTATCCAACGCTGATGTTTATTGTCCTCGGTGTGGATGACTCTGGCCTTGTCCCAGTCCATAAGATGGTTTTCTCTTTTGCAATGGTCCATTATGGCAGATTTATAGTTTTCCTGTTGTGCTTTTTCTTTTATTGATCTTGTTTTTCTTGTTCCTGTTTCTTTTTCACACTCCTTCTGATGTTCTCTCCTGCGTGTGCTGAAACTCCTCCCCGTCTCCCTGATGTATGTTTTATTGCAGGATTGGCATGGTATTTCATATATGACATTACATTTATTGACACTGGTGACACTTCTGAGGAAGGCGGAAGTTTCCGCGGAAACATGTCAAGGTATGTGAAAAACCTACATGTCTGAGTTAAAAGAAAGAGAACTATATCTAATTTTAGTCTAGTTTCAGTTGACAAAATTTTACAACATTTTAGTCGCCAAAGTCAACTGTAAATTTAGTCGACTAAAATATGAAGCGTAAAGTGCAAGTGTTTTATGTTTCCTTGAATATCTGAAGTGATGTTTTACATTTGGATGAATGTTAGTAAAGTTTGAATGTGTAAATGAACAGAAACAAATTGAACTTTGTGTAACTGCAGTCACCTTTATTTAGGCTACCTGGCAGAGCATCTCAGTTACAACACCAGAACTGACAACAAACAGTGAACCTGCTCTACATGAATATATCAATTAAATTATCCCACCACCACCAAGCTAAGGCAGCTGTGATTGGATATATTCTTAACCCTTTAAGGCCCAAGACCATAGATTATAGCCAGAAAATTCAAATTTTTTGGAGCTGAAATGTTTGTTTCACTTTCTACTATAATCCTAAAAATATCAAAATGTCCATAAAATTCAACATATAGATTTTTCTGAGATTTTTCTCATTTGATATATTAGGTGTTTTTGGCAACTGATAATCCATTTGAGGACATTTTTATCATTTATCTGATTGTATTTAGATGTTTTTTTTTTGTAATTTGTTGATCATATTGAGTAGATAGAGGTATTATAAAGTATGTATCAAATATGATACAATTGGCTTTATAGGGTACATTTGTCCCTACTGTATAACCAAATAACCAAAATAGGTTTGATTGGATTAAGTTTGTGTCAAATATTTTAGTCTAGTTTTTATTTGCTGATGAAAAAATATCAGTAAATTTAGTTTTAGTTTTTGTCCATGTGCACTTGTTTTCATTTGTTACTGTCTAGTTTTCATGAGGGGAAAAAGGTTGGAGATCAAAATTTTGGTCAAAATTAACAATGTCTCAGTAAGAATTTAGATATTTAGTGACGAAATATCTTTAAAGTTGGGTATGTTCCTTTGTCCCAAAATAAAAGAAAGTCTTTTTCTTGGGTTGCTGGTTTAGGGGAGTGGCTTCTGCTGACCCTGGGTGCGAATCCAGCCTGTGGCCAGCTTGAGGAGTGTCCCCGCTCTCTCTTACCCCTTTACAAGCTTATCTACTGTCCCTCTCCTAACAATCAAGGCACAAAATGCCCAAAAATAATCTAAAGTGTTTCTCTGCAAGGGATGCTATGACAGGTCATAATAAAACTCTTCTCTGTTCTAACAGAGAAGGTTTCAAATTAGTCACGAAGCTCTGAGTAGTTTTGTGTTGTTTCATCTTGATCAAAATGAGTCAGCGTCACAACATGGAAACAAAAGCATCATTTGCATCACCTAACACGGCTGATCATAGTGCAGCTCTACAAATCTCTCCCACCTCTCTGCGCTGGTTTCCCAGTGTTTGGCTCGGAGTGGCACCTCCTCCTCCCCAGCCCGCCGGCCTCCAGGCTGAAGGAGCAGCGCTGGTCATTGAGCCTCCTCCCCTCCTGCAGGGTGCACAGCAGCTCGTACAGTGACTCCGGGAAGTCTGGGGTTAACCGGTGAGCCTGAGGAACAAGCGGGTAGGTGTAAAGAGAAAGAATGAGGGAGAGAGAGGTTTCTGGCTGAGTGGCACAGACTGTTTGTTGGCACGGCAAAAGAATTCACTCAACTCCTACGCACTCCCACATGTTCGGTAACAAAATGATCGCTGCTCTTTTCCTCCACAGGGCTGCTTTTCTTGTACAGGACAATGTGGATGTTTGGTGGAATAAAGAGATTAAAAGTGTTCACTGCATGTTTAAGTTACTCCAGTGGAGAAACAAGTCCTCGGAACCTAACAGGACCAATAAATCAAATATTAATATGCTGTAAACACAACAAAAACTGCCATGACACACAAAAAACACTGTGGATTCAAATGTGTTTGTAGGTCATAACAGTAACTTTGTTTAAATAAGTATCTATGTCTGAATGTGCCAATGCATATGAGTGATTTACTGTTGTACAACTGCATTATTATAGGCTAAATATCTTATATTTATGTACTTTAGGTAAGAAATGATGGTTAATTCAACATCATCCTTCTATTATGCAGTCAATCTTCTCTTAAATGATCAAAATACTCTGTTACAAAGGCACTTTAAAAGCTACTGTGTTTACCAATTTACTGGTCATTTCTAAATTCCTAATCATATGAGGTTGAAGACAATATCTTAGCTGGGTGTGTGTATATGTGGTCACCTTATTTCCTTTATTGACTGTTCAATTTATTGTCATTTATTTTATTATTTAAATTTTCTTTACCCATCCAAGTTAGCATCTCATCTAAGTGATGTGTTGAAGTGATTTGATGTTGCATGACTAACGTATTATCAGCTACAAAACTTTTATGACTGTGTCCGTGAAAAATGAAATGAAGGTCAAATCAACATCATCTTTTTATTATAAGGCCACTGCTAAACTTTGTTTTCTCTCTTTTTCTTTTAATATCAATATCTTCTGTTGCAAAGGCACTTTCCAAGCTACTGTGCTTGCCAATTGACATGTGATTTCTAAAATCCTTAAAGGAGACATATCATGCTGATGCATGATTTGATACTTTCATATAATATAATAAATTTGAAAACAAGACCTTACACCCCCTTAATTTTCAAAAAATTTGATATTGTATTTTTTCTGATATCCTAGAACGAGATTTGATGCCTCTGAAAATAGGTCATTGCGAGATGTCCACGAGATTTCAAACGTTGTGACAACACGAGGTACCTTTCTTTTTATTGGAGTAATCTGATAAAACACTTCCTCCTCTGTGATGTCCGTTAGCCACAAAACCGTCACTGAGGAACACAACCACCAGCAGGGGTATATAGATCCCTAGCTCACATTCACTCATTACCAGCTCTGGCCTGTAGGGGGACTCAATACGCGGTCGCTGCATTGAGCCTGCTGGAAAATACAGTAGAAGAAGAAGGACAGGCTGGCTCAGCCCCCGATAGAGTTGACCAATCAGAGCACAAGGGGCTGTGACGTTGCGAGGTAACTTTAGGTCATCCTCAGATCCTCATGTTTCAACGAGGGCTTCATAATGGCCTAAAATGAGGATATTGAGAACGCTATTGTGGGGCAATGAAGGAACTAAATGACTTGTACTGAGGGCAGAAATGCTCTACAGGCATCCTAGTCTGGCATAGTGAAAAGGAGAAACAAGCATGATATGTCCTCTTTAATCATGTCAGGTTGAAAACAATATCATAGCTGTGTGTGTGTGCAAATAAATATATAGAATTAGTCACCTTATTTACTTTATTGACTGTTCATATCACCATCACTTATGTATTTATGTATTTTTATTATTTTTTTCATCACCTATCTATATAATAAAGATTTTCTATATGGTTTATATCCCATTCCTCATCCACCAATAAATCTATGTTCAGTCCCAAATTAGTGTCTCATCGTGGTGATTAAGTGTTGGATCTTCCTTTAAGCTGGGACATCTGCTTAAATGTACATCTTTTCCGTCTTCTTCTTTTTGCTATGTTTTATAAAATTTACCTTGTCCCACCAATAAATCATCAAAAAATAAAGAACTGATAGCTGAATTAGGACGAGCTTCTAATTCTAGTGAGAGACATTCATAAAAATGAAATAAAAATAAGGGACATTAATTAAATAAATGAGTTAATATGTGTCTGTAGTCCTTTTTTGTCGAGTTAATAGAGGTTGTTGATGCAACTTATCACATTTTTCTTTATGTTAATATTCCATCTTACTTTTTTTGATATTGCATGTTTGAAAAGAAACACTTGACCAATAAAACATTCTAAAAATATATCTAAAATCAGATCTTAAATCTGTATCGCACTTTGGTTATTGTTTCTCTTTCTCTTTTTTATGCATCACCTCTTATACTTGTCAAACAGAGATATATACATAACAGAAAGCAAAACAAACTTTAAATATTAAGTCAATTGCATCTAAAAGTGAAAGTTACATGAATTTCATATTTAGCTCACTAAATTAAGTATGTCCTCCTACATTTGAGTTTAAAACTAAAAATGTTGTTTAAATTGTCACTATGGCAACCTTTTTGTTCCCTTATCTAGAATAAGTATTAATTTACATTGAAGGGAGAACAGCTGGGGTTCTCGCCTTGCTTAGCCTGTTGTGACTAATTTTTCATGCATATCAGGGATTAGTGTGACTGCAAAGCTGTATGAATAAATTAATGCTAAATAAAGTAGCATTTTAACACACAACTCAAATGTGTGGCTAATAATTTGGCCCTTCAACAATGAAGAGCACTAAGGGTGATTTTTTTTTACTGCTTGACTATGTTACGAGAGTAGGCAAGACTGGGGGGCACATCTGGCCATAGTACTCTATAAATTTGGCCCTAAAACCAGTGTTCAACAATAAAATCTAAACATTAAGAAACATAACAAAATCTGCCATGAAGCATGAAAAACACAAATATATCCATGATTATCTTACTGCTAAAGTGCTGGTAAATGTTTGGGAGAAAGCAAGAAATAACAGGAATAACTGGATATAATTAGGGATGGGAAATGATCATGTTTAATTAATTTTTTTTATCATTAATCCTGCCTGTAAACCCATTTATTCATAGATTCTGTTACTCATTTCCATGACTTTTCTGTGTGGATAAGGCATGCCTACACAGTTTTTAGTGTCAACAATGTCAAACACGTGGCACTCCTGATATTTAATGCTGTTCTGCAAGGACAAATGGTTAGTTGTGTTTCTGGTGTTTCCATCTTAACTTGAAATCACAAAGAAAAAGACACTGGAAGCTGTGCTGTCAGTGTCATACTGTGTAAAATGAGCCATACTTCTGGCTTCTCCAGCCTGCCATGATTAATCTAAACGCTGTAGTGTATATGCCAGGCCTGTAAGTGGTGCTGTGACGCTGCTGCACCAAAGCCAGTGAAGAAAACATGGAGCATGCCCATAAAAAAAAGAGATGTAAACAAATAAAACAAGATGTGGCGAAAGCTGCCCTCCATGTCCATTTGTTGGTCACAGTGATCGTAGAGGAGCAGAAGATTTTGGCATAAAAGCCGTAACTTTTTTGCTCCTGCAGCACAGACGTGACACCGTTTCCACTGCTGTTGTTTGTGTATGCGGTTTAAGGGAGAGACAGGGCAATGAGACCATTGATTCTGAAAATGTGTGTATTCATTGTGCACACTGAAACATAAGGGCGGCATTTTGACATATATTCACTCAGAGACCCAGTTTCAAAAGTGTGTGTGTTTGAGTTCCTAAAAATCTGATTCCACGTGGACATAACGCCCATAAGATAAAAAAGGTTTTGAACCTAAATCTATAAAAAATTCTTGGTGCCATTCCTGCTTCCTGCCTCTGATGAGCACAGGATTAGTGACTTACAAGGCCTCCAGAACTTAGTGGCATTAAAAAGTATTTTTTAAGCAAAAAGACAAACAATATTAATTCTTCCAGCCTTCTAGACTCTTAATTGTAAATTGTTTTTCATTTGCCTAACTAATCCTAATTGTTTTTTAAGTGAGTTTATAAGCATAACTGTGAAGATTTGTTGAGAAATATGGCTCCTCAAGCAAAATATACCAACAAAAACAGTAAATATTGTCTTCATTTGAATGGAAAACTAGTCTAAATTGGTTTGAATTGTGTATTATGCTCTTATTTGAGTATTTCCTTTTTGCTTTGGGGTTGAAAATCAAAAATGTTTGTATGATCACATCTCAATCTACATTTATTATTGCTCCTCTAATTTAAAAAAGTACTTATAAATATATATGACATAGAAAATAACTTCTAAAATAAATCATTAAAAATCCAGGAGGATACTATGACACTGAGGAATGCCTGTGTATATTTTCATTTCATCTGCAGTATTAATATTTTTTTATATCTTTTCTTACTTATTCTTTTTATCATTAGAAGTATTCTTTCTTTTCATTATATTATTTCTATTTTTATTTATTATTTTTCATTTGTTAGTCGTGGATGCTTTCATTGAGTCCTAATTATCATTAATATTAGCTTTTCTTGGAATTTTTCTGAGAAAATGGAAGATATGGTGAAATTGCTGAAATCAAAATTAAGTTAAAAAAACAAAAAAATATAATATCTAAATGTGCCAAATCCTCAAGTTTGCAATAATTTAGCCCTCTGGCAGCGGGGTTAAGTAAACATGTCCCTCTTGGTGTGCAAAGCTTTCTGTTCCTGAACTAAAATGATAACATCACGGTGAACAAATAAGAAATCAGAGTCAACAAACCTCTTTTGTGTTGCCTTCGGGTTGCCCTGCAGAGGAATTCAAGCTCTTTCGGTCCAACTCAGGATCAGTTTCACTCACTTTTTCCTCCTCTGTATCACTTGTTTTCTCAGGTTTGTCATTAATCCTCATCTCCAGCGACACCCCGTCACTCTCTCCATCAGCATTCCTCTGTCCGTCACCCACACCCTCAGTGTCCTCTTGTTTCTCGTCTTCCTCTTTACTGTCCTTTGCTTCGACTTCTTGCTCGTCTAAACACATCTTGCTTGCTTCATCTTCTTTCTCTGCCTCTCCAGCGTGTTTCTCTTCCTTTTTCGGAGCTGAATCTTCGCTGCAGCTCTGCGCCGCAGCAGCTGTCGTCCTTTCAGACACACTCTCAGTCATGTCTCCCTCCTCTGTGATGTGGAGACGTCCCAGAAGCCCCTCTTCGGCCATTTCAACTTTGATCTCAGCACAGTCCATCAATCTTGTTGTTGAGCCCTGAAAGGAAGATACACAGAGGCAGAGGTTAGGGGAAGGATCCCGGGTCACAAACTAAGAGGAGACTGTGTTTGAAGAGCTCTGAGAAAAACTCAACCAGTGCAGTGTCAGATTTAAAAGCGTTTTTGGATTTGATTTTTGTTTTCAGATGAAACTATCAGTTTTTGTGACATATTGCCTGCCAAAGTAGTCTAGGAAAACTCGAAAACCTTTAAGTTTAGTTTCAGTCAATAAAAAGTTTCATATTTTTAGGTCAGTAGTCCTCAAAACATTTCTCTATTCAACTTACTTTGTAAAACTGTAGAGAAGAATAAAAATAATTGTGGCTTAACAGTGTTAATGAACTGTAAATAATGTGATTCTGTGGGCTAAACAGGTGGGTTGCAACCCAGACGTGGGCCACTGACCTGCAGTTAGTTGCAAATATGTACCTGAAAAAAGTTTGCAAAGATCATTACGTATTGAGATAATAAGGGATGGGCAACTTTGGTGAGTTAGATGCTGATTCACTCTGCCAGAGAGCCAGTTCATTGTATTTTAACGGCAGGGTTGGTAATCAGATTAAGATGCAGTTTTTGTTATACTGTTTGAAATTACTGATATGTCCTGATGGCAATCAATGCATGATGTGTTCTTAAAAGAGAGCGAAAAATAGCTGCTGCCTACAACAGGAGTAAACTAGTCCATGCCAAAGTGCATGGACTCTGATAAACATTTATACATATCAAAACTCAGATGCAGTAAGCAATACTAAAACAGGGTTTACACGTAAGGATTATCTACATCTGAAAACAGTTTTCATCTGTTAGATTCAAACATGAAGATTAAAAAAAAGGCATTGAACAGTTTTGATCGTACTGAGTGTGGTGTTCTCCGATTATCTCAACACAGCACACCATATAACAAATCTGTCCCATCACTGATCTAGAATCTAGTCCTCCAAGCTGGAAATCTACCAATGATCATATGTGATCTCACAAAAACGAAGAGGAGACATAGCAACAACCATAAACGGATATGTCTATGGAAACAACCAGAAAATAAACACTGCAACACAGACCATTTTCAGCTACTTTTTAATGCATGTTAAAGAGCATTTACATGCTATCAAATAATACCCAAAGTACATTTTAATTTTAATTCTCTTTTTCCAAATGTGTAAAATAAAGTTTAACAGAAATACTTACAGCCCTTTACAGCTCTGTCTTTTCAAACTATTGGCTTTTTTATTCCTATAATGGCAAATCTTGTCAGATCTTCTTAATGAAAATGCATGTTTTTATATTTTAAACTGACTGGTGAGTTGCTTTAAGGGAGTTTTACTTCTGTAATTTGCCCCTGAGTGATTTTTTTCATGATAACAATTTATTTGATTTGTTTTCTAAGGATCCAAACTTCTTTGTCTTCGCATTTTTTAGAAATTTCAAATGACTAAAGTTACATCTTATGCTGACAAAGCAGAGTCAGATTTATGGATGTTCACTCTTCTGTAACTTTATACCAATTCAACTGCTTGCTCACACAAAGCTACCCAGACAATCACATGGCTGCAGCTCAAAGCATAAAGGTAGGTAGACACAGTCGAACTGAGCATCAGACAGTGAAGAAAGGAGATTAACGCGACTTTGAATCTGGTACAGTTGAGTCTGAGTAATTCAGAAACTGCTTATCTTGTGCAATTTTCAACAAACTTGGAAAAAGCAGACTGGAAAACTGCTGTCTGGTTTGCTGAGTCTGGATTTCAGCATATGGTACTGTCCGAATGTGGCGTAAACAACAAAAAAGCAGAAATCCATCCAGCCTCTTATCAACAAATCAGGCTGGTGGTGGTGGACTGGTAAAGATAGAAGAGGGTCCAACCTGGTCCTGGCATGGTGCACCAAATTAAGTGGCTAGTGAAGGGCTCTGATGCACTTCTTTAACGATGGTTGTTTTGTTTTCACCAATATCACACAGCTTATACTGCGTGTCAGGGGAGGCGAAATGTTACAGGGCTTAAATGTTACGTACTCAAACAACAACATGAATGAGGCTTTATACTTCAGAGAATGATGAAAGCATGTGAAGATGATTAACTACTTGCTGGACACTTTATAAAGGAATTATCAGCATCACTGTGTGAGTGTGAAAGTGATGAGAGAGTGTGAAAAGGACTTTTGTTGCTCAGAACAGGCTCGTGTCCAATTTTACCATTTACCAGATTGTTTGGTGTAATTACGAGACTGTTTGTTGACAGTTTGTATTTTCACATTTTATATTTTAGAGGGGAAAAAATCTCATCACAACCCTAAATATCGTAATGCCTAGTTTTATAATCGCATATTTATTTATAGGTAGGGGTGGGCGATATGGCAAAAATATCACATCACGATTTTTTTAAAATAAAGGCCTGATCACAATTTTATCACAATTCTTTTTTACGTTGATTTTTCTAGACTAATTTGCATGTTTGACCATTTTTTCCCTTTGTTTAACATATAATACATGTAAAACCCTAAAGGAAAAAAAAGACAATTTAAGCCAAATAAACTTTCTGAACAGGTTTTAATTTAAATAGTGCAGTTTTTATTTAAAAAAAAAAAGTGCAATAAATGTTCACATAAAAGGTAATAAACAACAATAAAGTGCACTTTTGTAACATAAAAACTAAACACAACAAATAGCTTATCGAAAAGGGTCAAATATAAATGCAAACTTAAAGGTGCTATGAGGAGAATCTATTACCGGCAACGTAAAAGACTCTGCTACCCATGAGCACGCGCGGCGACTGTCGTAATGCTGCGTTCCAGTAACCGCGGAACTGGGAGAGACATCATCACAGAGTTATCAGCGTTCCAGTTGAAGTCTGAAAAAAACATGCCGACCTACCAGGCTATTGTTAGCTGTTGTTAGCATGCCTGCGTTCTTGTTCACAAATATCACATGAAGAATGTGATTATCACAATGGCAACATTTTTGTAAATATAAGTCTAACAATACTATGTATACAGCTGATCCAGAGCGACACACCCCAGTCAGAAGTGCAAATAAATTGATTATTACAGGAGCTAAATAACTGTTCACACTGGGGGCATCCATCTTTGATTGTCAACCCGAGGGTGGCGAGGTTTCACCGAGTTCCCAGAAGGAAATTCTGACTTTGAGGGACGTTCCAGTTGTAGTTTCCTACTCGGAACCCAGAAATTCCTACTTCTGACTACAACTGGAACGCACCACCGACGTTTACAATCCACAGCGTGTGCTTGTTTGAGGCTAATGGATGCAATAAGGACCTTCCTCAGAACTCTGCATTGCTTTTCAACTTCTTTTTTCAACAACTTACAGGATGCAAAGCGACGAGGTAATGTATCTCTTTCTAGTTACGTGGCCGTAGTTTTTGATGTGTGACAACAAGCATTTTTTGGAAAACTTGTTATCGTAGTTGTAGCCGGCTATTTATCGCTACTTACAGCTCGGTGCTTTAAGACATGTAATATAAATAATAAAATAATAACAAATTTGCTCTAGTTTTAATTGTCTTGTTCCGGAAGTTGAGTATCCAGGCCAGTCCAGTCCTGTCCGACCCGAACGGAAGGCTAAGGAATAGCATTTATAGATAACCTATTTTAATGCTTTAAAACTCATCTTAAAGTGTGTATTTCCATGAGGCATATATGTAAAAGTGAGACTTTTTTGTAATCACTTAGAAACTCCTCACAGTCTCTTTAAGTAACTGGTTATCTCTTAAAGTGCAACAATTTAGAACAAATGTTATCTAACTGCAATGTCTATAATCTGTGTGAATAATACAGCTGCTTTAGAACTGATTTTTGTTCAGACATCTTCAAGCTTTCATCTCCTTTTCTTTTTCCGCCATGGCTTCACACTACATAACCAAACAGGAGATCCCACCATGCACTGCGCATAATGTGATACGATTTGCTAGCCAGGTGCGCGTCAAAGTCTCTGCGCCCACACAGACGATCTGACGATCTGGCGATCTTTCTGTTTTATGAGATCATCCCCAAGTTATAATCCTTAACGATTTAATGTCGTCATATCGCACACCCCTATTTATAGGTAGTTAGCGCTTATCCAATTCTTCGTCAAAAGGGCAACTGGACTTGCTGGATGTTCTTAAAGATATTTCGCCTCTCTTCTAAAAGGCTTCTTCAGGTCTAAAGTTCTCTTTATTGCCATTTTAACAAAGAATTGGATAACCATGACCTGAGTGAATGATAACCTACACAGACATCTAGTTAATGCTTGACATTGCCATTAAAGAGGGAAGCAAATGGACATTTTTCATCATATTTTGACTGATTTAACGCTGCACTGATACTTCCTTTAAATTTACTTGACATAAACAAGATAGTTATGAGGAGCCGTGCCTTTTACTTGTTAAGAAACCTACTTCAAACCAGTTTTGCAGGTTTCAGCATGTTGACTACAGAAGTTTACACAGAAAATGCAACATCCAGCTCTACATTTCTGTCAGCTGTTAAATAAAGGTGTGAGATAATGACGATACTGCCACAACTACAGGCACATAAATGATCATGCCTACATACATTTCACTATCATAACAGATATACTTGTTTTTACTCAACAGTTATTTAAATTCACTCCTACCTCAAAAGTTGTCCCCTCACAGCATCATTTCTTGAGATCACCGCAGTCCAAGCTGAGCATAATTACAGCCACTTTTCTCAATATCTGTTCGAGGGGGAAAAACACACAGCTTGGTATGAGGAGTTTCACATGCCGATGTGACAAGCTCTCGCCCGTTCTGTCTGCCTGCTACCTTCTCTCTCGTCTCCTCTCTTCCTGTTCCTCTTACCACAGCCCACCCCCTCTTTACTTAGCCCACATTTGACATGTCAGTTTGTTATGAAATAGCACCGTCGAAAAGCAGAAGCATCACGTTTGCTCTGCGTGGTCCCCGAGAGAGCATTTCCATTAGTTGAGATCAATCTAAAATCTGTCAAAGCAGCTGTAATCTAAGGCTGTCTGCTTAAGTGCTGCTCATTTGATTATGACAGGCTGGGCTGCAACATGTTGAAACAGGCTCACAGCTCTTCTGACACTGCTGTGGTTTTGGCACACATCCTGTTGACTTGCTGCTAAAAAGAGAAGTGGAGTCAAATGAGTGAGAGAAGCTGTGTTAGATTATCACTTAAAACAAGAGACTTTAAGAGGCAGCTGCTTTTAATCAGAGGGTCTATGTGGAGGGAGTTTTTAAGATTAAGATACAAGAGCTCCTAATCCTGATCTTTTGTTATTCACTGACACCCACTCTCACACTTCTGCTTTCTGAAACTGCAAGGAGAGCAGAAGTTTTGGTAACATTTCATCCAGCAGTGCGTTGGCTGTCTGTGTTTTCACTGCTCGCTCAACATTTGATCATTTTTTGTTACCATTATGGATGTAGGAGGCATTACAGCTACCATACAAGTCACATTTTGTGAATCTCAGAAAGGATTTGTAGAGTTTTTAACTTAGATCACATGTTTATCTTTAATGATTCAGAGCGAGTGAATTTATTTCTTCACATCTGGGCTAATATACTCCCTTTTATGTCGCAATAAACCAGGCTTCAATTGCACCCTTACTATGCCCACAGCGTTGCTGCTCATCTAAATTTTATTGGGGTGTATGAGGGGTGGCAGCAGACATCCTGCTCTTCAAGTGGGGCCTCACTTTCATGACATCATTAACATAAAATCATACTTTTAGACCAGTTCAACCCATTATGGCAGATGCAGCCAAATTAATCAACATCCCTGGAGAGGGATGTTTATGATATGTATTATTATTATATTATATATATGTTTATTATATATATTAATGTTAATATTAGATTAATCTCTATATCCATAGTTGTTACGGCTGCTGCCACTTGGTTGTGTGAGTGCGTGTGTGTCTGTGAGGTGTTGCCAGGTGAAGGTGGAGGATTGGAGCGCCTGTGAATCATGACTATATGGCGTTGCCAATGGGAAGCTGGCCAGTGAATGGCAAGCCCTCTAAAAGGCCGGCTGGATCTTCAGTCAGGAGCGGCCGTGTCTGGTGTGACCTGTCGCCCAACCTCGCCTTGCTCGGCTCTAGAAATTCTGAAATTGTTGCTGAAATCGCCTAATTTATGTTGAATTGTTTAGTAGTTTAAGTTTGTCATACTGTTGAAATCTTATTTGGTATTGTGTGCAACAAAGCTTGTAAGAAAATCCTTATTATTTTTATTAAACATCTCTGTTAAACCGTTCCATCTGGTTTTTATGTTACCTCCTTTTACCTTTGACCCCTTTTAAGAGCCGGGGACGTAACAATAGTCATACAAATAATTCATCCATAGTAATCATCTTTCAGCCGCATAGACATGAGGACCCTCTTAAAAATGAGATTTAGTCTGTGCCCGTGTGCCCCCATCCCCAGTTGAATTCAATTATGCAAACTGCTCCAACTGCTAACATGGGCTTGTGTCTATCAAGCTCCCAGGGTGGTCCCCTGGTGGTCTTAGCTGTTCCTAGGACTGCACTCTTCTGATCTGTTGGAGCTACTTCTCCAGCTCCTCTTCACCAGGATTTCTCCAGCTGCTATCACTAATTGGTGTCGGGGTTGACAGGCGCTCATCTTAGCCATTATCATATCTCTCAGGTCAGTTCTGGGGCTTGGTACCCAATCTCTGAGGAGGAGTCCTGGCTCGCCATAGCATTAACGTGTTGTATCTCCTCAGGCCGTACTCGTGATAGCAGCTGCCATTTGTGGATGTTGGAACACTGAGCTACTAGCTGTTTCGGTGTTAGCATTGACTGTGTGTACCGAAGTAATCATATATCCCGCAGCCCGTTCATGTAACCCCCGCTGGGTAGGGTAACTGGAGTAGTAGCATTCCAACACATCCTTGTTCTCATCTCTTGTCCACTGCCTTCTATGTCTTGTTCCAGTGACCCATTTTTCATCACAATGCCCCAGTGTTTCAGTATTTGACACAGACCTTGTTAACCCGGGCGACGTCTGTGCTGGTCTGGCTTTCTGCGCATAGGGTCTTGCCCAGAGACCTAGACTACCAGACTGGTAGCTCCATCCATATGTATTTGCCCCGTCTATTTTACATATGTCATGCGGGATTTGAACCATTACCTCTCGGTAGGTAAACGGACATCTTGCCCACTGAGCTAACCAGCTCAGATTGACTTTCACACACTTTAAAACCCCATAATAGGTCAAAGGCCAAAAATAATCACCATTCTTCCGCATTTTACTGTTTGGTTTGAACTTCAGCAGAAACATAGAAATACACACATAGACAAAATTGTTGGTACCCCTCTGTTAAAGGAAAAAAACAAACAAAATGGTCACTGAAATAACTTGAAACTCACTTTTTCCAAGCCAGTTTCAGTATTTTGTTTCTTAAAATAATTCAAAAGCAATGTCTGATTTTCAACAGTTGATTTTTAGAAAAAAAATTATTTATTATTACTTTGTAAGTTTCAAGTTACTTCAGTGACTATTGTGGGTTTTCTTCCTTTATTAGGAGGGTACCAACAATTTTGTCCACGTGTTTAGCTTTGCCCTTGAAAGACCAAGTTGGGGCCATTTAGGATACATTAAACTTGTGTTGGATCTGAAGAGCTGGCATCTACAACCTCTGGCCAACATTTGCCCTTGGTCTGACTTATCATTTAACTGTTGACCCCTTCTAGGCTGTATTTGCTGCCATTGTTACTTCCATTTTGTTTCTTAAATGGCAACACGCAGTCCAACACTTGCATAATGATGATTTTAAAAAAAAGCCTGTAACATAATCAGAAAGCTGGCTACATTTTCACTTAAATATAAACATTTACTTTTGTTTCTTGATAGGAAATGTTAGTATTAGGGTTAAAAGCAAAGTCTGACTGCTGCTTAAATTTAGGATGGACCACTCTTTACTTATGAGGCTGAATCCCAGAAAGCTACCCCGAAGGACGACCTTGCCCTCATGCACTAAGTTGCTGCCATGTGTCTGGGCACTTATCATGGTGGAGCAGGTATCTGACATGATGAATATTGGATCTTCTACGTTAAAACCTAAAGGCATTGTTTACTCAAGACATTTTTTGGGCTGTAAACAATACTCTCCCTGCCGGTATTTATACTTTTTTTTTTAACTAACAGAAGGAAATTATAATTTAAAGGGTGTGCTTGGGTATTAAACAGGAAAAGTCAGAATAAAAATCATAAACAGATGTGTTGTGGTTTTGGAGATAACATTTTGGAATGAACTCTATGATTACTTAAAGTTATGTAAAACTATCTTTGTTTAGTAAGACATTAAAACATAAATTAATTCATGCTTTTAAGGAATACTGATTTTAAAGTATTACGATCTAGAGAAGGATGTCCTATGTTTTACCTTATATGTCAAATTTATCTTTGATTGTACAGGATAGGCAAAACAAGCCACAAGCTTCTGCCTTGACCTTTTTCAGATACTGAGTTTGTGTTCAATGATTGTATTCTTTGTTTCTTCTTAACATTTATGTAACCAAAATGAAAATATTCATTCATTCATCCATTCAACTGGTAACCCTATTTATTGTCCTATTTGCTGCCATTGCACCATTTATTCAGGTCCCTTAAATTGATACACACACAGTCCAACTCTTGCAAAATGATAATGCTAAAAAAAAGCCTGTGACATTATCAGAAAAAGGGGATTAATGTTTTTAAAACTGGCTACATGTTAGTGAAGCATCTGTAAATGTATCTGTATTTTTGTTTTCCTGATATGAAATGATCATATTTGGTTTAAAAGCAAAATCTGATTATACCTGCCTTACATAGACCTCTTGTAAACCTTTGTAGGCCCCCCTATGAGGCTGGATCCCAGAAAGCTACCCTCATTAGACGGCCTCGCCTTCACGCACTAAGTTGCTGCCGTGTGATTGTGCATTAATCATGGTGACAGGTTGAGTATGGAGCAGGTATTTGACACGATGCTACCCTCTCACGTACAGTAGGTGGCTCTGTGTGCCGTGTGCCCCGGACCAGCCTGTGTTGTGTCTGTGAGAAGCGCAGTTGGGCAGCAGTCGTCGCCACCGTGCGTCGCTGGAAATGTTGCAGCAGCAGCCACTGACGGGCAATGGGCCCTCGAACGGCCGGGGACTCGGCATGAGCGGCCACCCGGGGATGCATGCGCTCAACTCGGTTCACCAACCCTCCCAGCACCGCTCCGACGGAGGGGACTCGGGCCTGGAGGGCACAGAAAACGGACATGAAACCCGCAGAGATATCGGAGACATACTGCAACAAATAATGACCATCACCGACCAAAGTTTGGACGAGGCACAGGCAAAGTAGGTTCAGCTTTAAATTTATATTTTTTATAACGTCTTCAAAGCCTTACCTGCTTCTGTTTTGCTGCCCTTTCGTTTCAGACCCATAGAGGCAAAGTTTCCTGAACTTCAACCTATTGTTTAGATAATTAGCCAGATGCTAACTTAATTGCTAACCTACGCTCATGAAAACAAACAGCCTTTTAATCACCTGTCCGTAATGATATGCTGACACATTACCCAATGGTTTTTGGTTCCTTTGCTGTCAGATCAACGCGTATTTCTTTGAGCCGAGACGTACGTTAGCTATTGTTAGCATGCTAGGCTAGGCTAATCAATGCTAACTAGCTAAAGCTACACAATCAGCACCAAAATAAAAACGTTAAGATTTTTCGCGTGAAGATGTACCGGCCTAAATTTACACAATATAGGCAACATATAGCAGATAATATCGAGTAAACAGCTCTCAGGTTTACAATTGCCTCCTTGTCTTTTAGCAAGCGAGAAGCTAACGTTGGCTACATTAGCCACTCTGATGTAGGGCTGTGTATGTTTGTTTTTGCCAGATTTCCTGTTTATTTTTTAAGAAACCTACTGTTGTCACTTTTATATAAAAAGATACGGATTTGTGTAATGTTTTAAAATAGTTAAGTACAAATAAGAAAGGTGCTTGCATGCTAAAATTAAACATTTTCATAGTATACCTTGAATATGTATGTAGATGTTTGTTTGATTAATATTTAAATGTGGAAAATGGCTTTAACTAGCCCAATCCATGATTGTATGACATCAATCCTTGTTTTCTTGTGATTGGTACCATTGACCTGCCTTGTATTTTGAGAAGGATGCATGATATTGGATTTTTTGCTGATATTTTTAAATGTCTTATTGTGATACTGATATTTCTGGTCAAGTGCATTACAGATGTAAAACAAAAAAACAGCATTTACTCTTGAAACAACATGAAAGACTTGATTTTTAAATGTACCCATGTGCAGTGATGAGAAGATGCATCAATATTGTGAATTTGTGTATTTTGTGGGTATATGACACATACCTGTGGCTTTTATATCGGCTGTAAATAACTGTAAAAATGTAAACATTGGTCAAAATAAATACTTAACTTTTTAGGCTGATATTGCCCAATACTAATATCAAACCGATAATATGCATCCCTGACAATAATGGATTTTTCAGTCAGTATTTCCAAAGTAATTTTAGTCAATGCGGATTTTGTTACTGGTGTAACAAGCAATTTTCAAAGAAAAAAAAAACAGGGTTGATACACCTTCACTAAAGTTTTTTTCCATTGTGTTTGAAAGTAAAAGTGCCTCAACAAAGCCCTGTCATTAATATACCCCAAGACAAATGCAGTGATCCCACAAGCTTATGATTACTTTTGTTTGGTGTGTACTATATTATCATAACTATATCACCATCACCAGAGAATTCCCTAAAAACTGGTTGTCATTAAGCATAAATGCACATTTTTGCTGATATATGAAGCCGATATTTTAACTTTATGTATTGGTCATGGAAATCCCATAAATTGGCTGAAATTGGGAAAATTTACAATGCATCATAATAGATGATACAAGAAAAGAATAAAGAAAGATACAAGAAAGATTTTTTTTTCTTCACATTCAAAGTCCATTTTTATCTATGATTTATGTCCTTCTGTGTTCTTCATCTTTTATCTTTTACCTATTTTATCTGTCACATTCTATTTATTTTGTTGTATATATTTGCACCCTAATTTTGCTCATTTTTTCATATTGCCATTTTTCAAATATATATCTTAGTTTTTCTGTATGTACTGTACATATAGTAGATATTAACAATAAATTTGACTTGGATTTTAACAAAATATTGGTATTGATGTCAGTGTCAGCAGCAACAATTTTAGAAATACTGGCTTACTAGCTATCAGAAATCAAATATATTGCATCCCTATTTTTTTTTTACAAAAGTATATATATATGTAAGTATATTTATATATAAGTATATATGATGATAATGATATGTCGATGGTATTGTTCATCTCCATGTCAGGTGGTTAAAATGCAAATTATGTACATTAAAAACAACAAAAATAAGCCAGTCATTGGAGGGGGCATTACAGGCAGCAGAATGCTGTCTTGATGTGAGAAAGTAGAGAAATAAAAGCCTCTTTTAGGCTTTGTATTTGTTGTATATTAATTGTTCCTAAATATATTTTGGTGGTTTTCTGTTGTGAACAACCCTTTAAGTACACCTTCATTGTATAATTATTTCTCTCTGCCTCAGCATATTCCGATTACTAAAAGTTTCTTCTTTTGTTGTTCAGGAAACATGCACTCAACTGTCACCGAATGAAACCTGCTTTGTTCAGCGTCCTCTGTGAGATCAAAGAAAAAACAGGTAAAATTATTTATGATCATCTTTGTGCAGATTTAATATTGTCTTTGTAAGAGGTTGTGCTTTTTGTGTAACGCTTGTCATCAGAAGTAAACACATTCAGTCACCTGTACACCAAAAATCAATGACTTGCTAACATGTCCAAGCAATCTGACTGATTGGTACAAGCACAGTATTAAAAAAGTCGGAATCAAACTTAGTGAGAGACTCATTTAGTTATACTGCCGTTATATTAAGTTGCATTTCAACCGAAATGGAGACCAACAGCTGGATAAACAGACTCACAAAGCTGCAAGAGCATTACAATACAGGTTGGTTTGTCAGCTGCACAGAACAAACATTTGCAGAGTAATGAAAAGCTGCTGAGTTGTGATGCTTGGCAATTACATTTTTGTTATTGACGAGATGTCAGTTTTACCCTGTCTGTTGAATTAAGTTTGATGCTGTCTGTGGTGAAGCTGGATTACAAGAATTTCAGAGTTATTCATCATGTTGTCTTAATTTATGTAGTTGGTTTAATTTAATCAGCTTAGCCAAAGTGCTTTATTAAAACAAATGTACTGTGCAGTGTGTACACAAAAAAGACAAAAAGGGCTCGTGATTCAGACGAAAACTGATCAAATGAAATCTGTTTATAACTCAAATTATTGGCAAATATTCAAATCATGTTATGTCACTGAAAATCAAGTGGATGTCAATTTTACTAGAAGTTAGAGTATATATACGTGTATATAAGTAAAGAGGTTTTTTTTACTTTGACTTCTTAAAATTGTCTGATTTTAACACCTTGGATAAACACAGACTGTTTGACACTGAAGAGAAGTGAAGAGTGAATTTAAATATCTCACATTTGTTTATTAATCTTTATTTGAATAGCCATGTATAGAAAATATTAAAGTGATAGCTCAGTGTTTTGAAGTGGGGTTATATAAGGTTCATGTCAATGCCAAAAGCCTTGTCATTTTGTTACGACTTGTCTCCAGCCAGATAGACACATAAGTTGTGTTTTCACCAAGCATCTGGTGCTGTTCCATGTCTTGGCAGCCCTCTGAACGATGAAAAGTCTAAAGGCTTTGCTGTGTGGCAAAGAAGCATAATAAAGAGGCTTGCTAATGTAGAAATTAAGCATTGAGATGATTCAGAACAATAATAATAATAATAATACATTTTATTTAGAAGCACCTTTCAAAACACCCAAGGACACTGTACAGGATAAAACAACAATGAACTCAATCAAATCATCAAAAAACAATACAACTGTAAAATCAGCAAAATACAACAGAACGTGATGGATAAGTAGATGAGAGTGGAATATTCAAGGTAAGGAATATGCAGATCAGAACAGGTGAGTTTTGAGTCTGGATTTAAAAAGAGACAGGGAGGTGAGATTCCTGAGGTCCGGAGGGAGAGAGTTCCAGAGCTAAACAGTTACAATCACCTCAGTGGTGTTTTTCTTTTGGTTTGTTTAATCTAAAATTCAGTTCACTCTTCAATCCACAGGAGTAATATTTTGACTTTTGGCGTGAACTCCTAAATCACTCAACTATCCTTTAAATAAAGACACTTATCTGAAAAAGCAGGTGTAGACTGAACTCTTAGCAGTTCTTTTTAAAAAAGACTGCTTCCTATAATGAGTCAAATAATGAGTGCCTTTTAACAAAGAAAGTTATTTATGTATTTATCTATTTAATAGGGACAGTGCACTTTAATGAACATCAATTCAAAAAACAATAGATGTAAATATGCCGGATTATAGCATCAATGCTAATTTACATTGCAGTCCCTAGGTAGGTAACACAAACCGCACACACAAAAGCAGCGTTTTGCAGCAATGAAAATCTTTTCTAAAAAGTGTTAAAGTCTACCACTTTTGTTACTCTAGCCAGGAAGAAAAATCCGGACTGTTTATTTTGTGAATTTTGTGTTTTTTGAGTGTCTTCTTCAGGTCTGCAGTCTTTTGCTGTTTAAGACCTGCTTAGCACATTGTTTAGGTTTGACACAGATACAAAGTAAAATTAGTCTCATTAAAATAGAGAGCTTCTTTTCAAGCCTATTTAGATTGGAAATAATATTTTGGAGGCAGCACCTGAAAACATATGAAGTCAAATTAAAGATTAATAATTAAGGGAGGCAACAATGCAGTTTTAAAAACTGAAGAAACAGGATTCAAGAGTATTTATGTGAAAATATATTTCGGTGTTGGTAAGATCAGGTGTATTTAAATAAAACCACAAGGCTTCTGAAATAATGAGGGAATGTATTACAGAACATTATTTTATATCCAAAGAGGCTGAATTATTAAAAACTTTCTACTATTGCTTTAAATAACTTTAAAGAGGATATATCATGCTTGTTTCTCCTTTTCACTATGCCAGACTAGGATGCCTGTAAAGCATTTCTGCCCTCAGTACAAGTCATTTAGTTCCTTCATTGCCCCACAATAGCGTTCTCAAAATCCTCATTTTAGGCCATTATCAAGCTCTCGTTGAAACGCTCGGTCTCAAGGATGACCTAAAGTTATCTTGCAACGTCACAGCCCTTTGTGCTCTGATTGGTCAGTTCTATCGGGGGTAGAGCCAGCTTGTCCTTCTTCTTCTACTGTATTTTCCGGCAGGCTCAAAGCAGCGACCGCGTATTGAGTCCCCCTACAAGCCAGAGCAGGTAATGAGTGAGTGTGAGCTAGGGATCTATATACTGCTGCTGGATGAATGTGTTCCTCAGTGACGGTTTTGTGGCTAACGGACATCACAGAGGAGGAAGTGTCCTATCAGATTACTCCAATAAAAAGAAAGGTACCTCGTGTCGTCACGACGTTTGAAATCTCGCGGACATCTCGCAATGACCTATTTTCAGAGGCATCAAATCTCGTTCTAGGATATCAGAAAAAATACAATATCTCATTTTTTGAAAATTAAGGGGGTGTAAGGTCTTGTTTTCAAATTTATTATATTATATGTAAGTATTAAATCATGCATCAGCATGATATGTCTCCTTTAATGTTTTTCTGAGGATGAAAGGAAACACATCAATACATCAAACTTTAATTATAAATCACCTGTCATGATGTTTTAATTGCAAAGTGCCGACAGTGAAGAAGATTATACCGTAATAATAAACTTTGTTTATTAATATTTGGCATGCATAATGAATGTAAACCTGGCAGAGAAACTGTAGGCTGTAAACAAAAGACAAAGGAAGTTTAGTTGCTTATGAATTATCCATCTTTATTATCATTATATAATTTATCATCATATGTCTTCTGACCCTGCCAAAGTGCAGGTCAAAGATGAGGGCCTTTTTAACTTGAAACAGCTTAAATATCATAATTACTACCTAATTATTAGGTTCGGCTCAGTGTCAGATCTTCCCAAGCAGGATGCAGGTGTAAAGTGATGTAGTGTGCCTCTGCTCAAACACTCAGGAGTTGATATTTGTCCAGCAAAGCCAACAGACTTTGACGTTTGTCTTATCGACAGGCCTGTCCATGAGGAACGCCCAAGAGGACGAGCCTCAGGATCCTCAGCTGGTGCGATTGGACAACATGCTGCTGGCGGAGGGAGTGGCGGGCCCGGAGAAAGGCGGCGGGGCTGCCGCTGCCGTGTCTGCTGCCACCAGCTCAGGGGGGATGTCACCCGACAGCTCGCTCGAACACTCCGACTACAAAAGCAAGTTGAGCCAGATTCGCAGTATCTACCACACTGAGCTGGAGAAGTACGAGCAGGTACCGTGTCGCAACGAGTGCTGACCTTGCCTGTACACGCTTGCTTTTACTGGAGCTGATCGCCAGAGGCATGATCCACTGGCATGTTAGGTCTGGAGTTTAGTCACTTAGCTTTCCTCTGAGGGGTTACACAGGGCCTGTAATCATGTTCTTTGTTGATTTTTGACTTTTTAATACATCTTTTTTCACAGCATATATAATAGATAATAACAATTTAAGTCTCCCTTGAACTACACAATGTCCCTCCTTCGAGCCACCCTTGAATTTATAGGCATCATTAATGATAAATGACAAGACAGTTATTTTATGCAAATCATACAACCAATTATCATAGTAAATTGCTCGTCTGTATCCATGTGGATAAATGTACAAAACATCCATATATTGTAAAAAACACAAAACAAGAAAAAAAACAGCAGTATCAACAATAAAAAAGGGTGGGTATGGTCCCACTTTTTAAGTGTACAGCTTATTTTAATTTTGAGGATAAATATGAGGGAAGAAACCCATTTCTTATCGAAGATATGACTTTTTCTTTTAGTTAGTTGAGTTTTCGTCATTATTTAGTCATCCTAATTGTTTGAATTATTGTCTAAATTTCTTAAAATTTTAGTAAGGGGTGTCCCATTCCGATATTGATATTATATATTAGTCCAATATCAGCAAAAAAAACTAAAATCCGATTTTATTGGCCTGAATCTAAAATATCCTATATTAAAACTCAGATACAAGCACCGTTCTAATATATGTTTTATTTATTTAATTTCGTTATAGAATATGCTTATGTTTAATTCAAACACAATGGATATTTTGGCATTTAAAAATATGGATTTGTTTTTACTGGATTTCTGGAGGTAACTTGTCAGGGTCTTATTCTTTTTTTTTTTTATGTATTTTTTTGTGCATTTTGTGCATTTTGTGCCTTTATTGACAGAAGAGAGGCAGTGGATAGGGTTGTGAAAGGGGGTAAGAGAGAGTAGGGCACTCTGCAAACTGGTCACAGACTGGATTTGAACCTGGATCAGCAGAAGCAAGTACATAGGACATGCCTGGTTGCTAACCACTCCGCCAAACCAGCACCCTGACTTTTCAGGGTCTTGTAATTTATTTTTCATTTATTTTATTTTATTGTACTATATTCTTATGTTTAAGGTTAAAATTTAACATAAGAATATATTGTACTATATTCTTATGTTTAAGTAATACAAGTATGTGATTCCTGCTGATATTGTATTGGATCAGTATCAGTATGGGCCAATACTCAAAGCTGCAATATCGGTATTGTATCGGAGGTGAAAAAGTTGTACCGGGACACCCCTAATTTTAGTCGATGAAATCTACTGTAAATTTAGTCGACTAAAATATGGAGTGTAAAGTTTAAGGCATTTTTGATGTTTCCTTGAATTTCTGAAGTCATGTTTTATGCTTGGATAAAATGAAACATCTCATAACCCTTTATTGAATGCTAATAAAGTTTTAATGTTGAAAGAACAGAAACAAATTCAACCTCTGTGCGAAATGCAGTCACCTTTATTTAGGCTACCTGGTAGAACATCTCAGTTACAATACCAGAACTGACAACAAACAGTGAACCTGCTCTACATGAATATATCAATTCATAGAGAGCAGCTCTGTTGGATCACTCCCAAAACACATCTAACCTTTCCACACAACCAAAGTGCTGCGATTGGATATATTCCTAACTAGTCCCTACCTTTTAAATTACCGAATTAGGTCTGATTGGATTAAATTTCTGTCAAACATTTCAGTCTAGTTTTTATTTGTTGGTGAAAATGTCAGTTAATTTAGTTTTAGTTGTTATCCATGTGCACTTGTTTTTATTAGTTACTGTCTAGTTATCATCGGGGAGAGTTGATGAAAACTGTGACAAAAATATTTGGTTATTGCAGAGTGTTTAGCTCCATTATTCAAGGGATTAGATTGGTCATCTTGCAGCCGTCTTGCTTAACAATTCCCTTATCAGCTCCAGCCTTATATATTAAAGATGTGTCTTTAATCAGAGGCAGCCAGCAGGAATGTCAGACTTCATAAATGTCATCATGGCAGACAGAGGGTAAGAGGTCAACACTGTGGCTCAGCTTCCAACAAAAAGACGGTGACTGCACAAATTTTAGTTAAACACTAGAAACTAGCAAAAGCCGGATTAGCATCAGAAAAATTTGTACTCCTCAGGGGAAGTTCGGTGGTTTCATCTGTGCAGCATGTCACTGAATGTCAGGAGGGACGTGTTTGGCGTTACTGCCACTGAAAACCCAATTTAGGCCAAACTGCCAATCCACAGAATCAATAAGGGAGTTTGATCGATCCACAGAAGGTTAATGGTGGTGTCAGTAAAGTCTTATTGATTCACATCCCTACAGATAATTTACTGAAGCACCTTCCTCTACTTTTATTATTGCTCTCTGCACTGAACTGCCGGACTGCCTGGTGGAAATGCTCTGAAACACTCAGGCCTTTGCTTTGCTCTTTCTGTCCTTCACTGGTGGTCGTCTTCTGCCTCACCTGCACAGGCATGCACCGAGTTCACCACCCACGTGATGAACCTGCTGAGGGAGCAGTCCCGCACCCGGCCCGTGACCCCGCGGGAGATCGAGCGCATGGTGGCCATCATCCATCGCAAGTTCAGCTCCATCCAGACCCAGCTGAAGCAGAGCACCTGCGAGGCCGTCATGATCCTGAGGTCTCGCTTCCTCGACGCCAGGTACAGTGAGTCCACGAGAACAAGCTCTGAGGGGAATCACCTTTTTGGAGGATCATAGATCAGAGAAGCATACAGTCTCAGTAGTTAATAAAGCAGAAAACTGCAACTAAAAGTGCTTCACAAATGAAGTTTTATTGATATGAAGGCTAGAGAAATGAATCAGATATAAAACATACATTAACATCTTCAGATGAGTAAAAGGACAAGATAACAGTTTATATTTAAACAGTTGAATTGTTTATTATGTTTGTGTGAACAGTGAGAGGCACTCTGTATTTTATTTAATAATAATAATACAATATAGTTTTTCAATTATTAAACAGGGGTGGGAAACTTTGATTACCAAGAGAGCCTCATATTTTTTTTCCAGTGCCTGACAGCCACACTTTTGCACATTGTTGGACACTCAGTGGGGAAAAAGTATATGAATGAACAAAAAATATCAAATCTAAAGCTTCAAATGTTTAAACTCAAACACAGTTAAAATTTCATGATTTAATGAAACATAACTAAAGCTAATGTAAGCTTCATTTTAATGCAACAAAGGAACTAATGTTTGGTAGTTTTTAAAGCACAAATTTATTACCTTTAATATTGTTTCCAAATAGTTTTTACTTACACTACGTGTTATATTTTAACCCTTTAACTACCAGCCCAACTGTTTGGCAAAGGTCAACATGAAATTCAGGGTTGTTTAATGTTTAAGAAGCAGAACAAATCAAATCATTGTTTGACTACATTAACACTTCAGGGAACAAAGAAAACCAAAAAACAGTTATTTTCTTGTGGGACTGAAAGATTATAAAATCCAATATTGTGTGATGGCATAAAAATGCACAAAAAATTGGTACAAAATCAATCAGAAAGGGCAGAAATGTCTGTAAACAATGCAAAAAATAACTTAAAATAGATTATATTGAGTTTGACAAACACAAAAAATGTTTTTGATGAATAACAAACTTTATATGTACATCTATAATCATATCAGTAAATGGTTCGGTATTTTCGAATAATCATGGTAAAAACAATAGTAGCTTTAAGCTTTTAAACTTTTAAATCCCGCAAACAAAATTTCAGTTCTTTTGTTTTTTTGCAGGTTGTCTGTATCATATAACACTGACAAACAAACATGCTATGTTTGCTGAAATTACTTCCCTCTGCCAAACAGTTGAGCTGGGAGTAAAAGGGTTAATGCCTCGTAAAACATATTTAGAAACACAGTCGTAGCAAAGTACGATTTTTGATGACTTGTAAAAAAACAAAAATTCATGTACAGCAATCTAAGGTCAGTAGAAATATTTGATCACCCATCCAAATTTGTGCGTTGTGTAGTTCAGGCTACTCATGATGACTCGTATTTGGCAGTTTCTGTTATGTTTTCACCATGGTTCCATTTTTGGGGGGTGTCCCCCTGGCCGTCAGTTGCCCACACCTACCATACAAGATAATCCTTTTGAAGGATATGTCTTTTTTAATGGGAGTTGTCATGTTTTCTTTAATTTAGAAGATTTTATGTGTTAAAAAATCAAACAGTATTTATGCTTCTTTGATTCCACATCAACAAAGAAGGTTTCAGGAGAGATGCACAATATTATTTGTTCAATAGCTGATATCTGACTTAAAAGGTTAAGTGTTGGCTGATAGACATTTTTTCAGATATTTACCGCAGATATATCGGCCTCACACTTGAGCCATTTATCAACTAAAATTAGAACTGGGCAAAAAATCGATTAATTCGAATTATTTTCTGCAGAAGATTTAGAAAATTAAAAATCGAGATTTTTTTTTTCTTGCCTTAGTCCAAGTAGTAAGTAGTTGCAATTTTTGAAAAAAAAAATACAATTTTCATGATGGTCGGCCTTGTAGGGTTTGCATAAGCACTTTTATAGGCTTGCATTTGTTATTTAAGTAGATGAAATATTGATCAAAGTGTTTTCATGCTAATACTGTAAAAATACCTCAGCCTTTTAGTGTTTATGTAGACAAACCTGCCTACGTTAATACTACATAATCAACCTTTTATGACCCAGACTTTGACTTTAAGAGGGAAACATTTAGACAACATAAAGGCAAAACTTGATTTGTTTCATTTTTATGTCACTGGGAGTTTTGTTTCCTTTTAGGGAGGGAAAAATCGATTAAAATCGTAAATCGAGTGTTGTGGAAAAAAATCAGGGATTTTATTTCTAGGCCACATCGCCCAGCCCTAACTGAAATATTAACATATTACACAAATGTACAATGTTGATGCACCTTCTCATCACTGTTTTGATTTGATTTATTTTGGATCCACCATTAGTTACAGCAAATATGCAGTAGCTGTTCTTCCTGGGGTCCACAACTGCATGGGGACATTTAAACATCAAGCCTTTCATTTTTGCAAAAGTTAAAAGCTGTTTTTCTTGTTTCACATCAGTTCCTTGCAAAATGAATAGTAATAAACTTTGTAATTTGCTGATATTTTGGCTGATATGTGTGGCCAATATATCAGCCGCAAATATCTGCAAAAATTGTAATATCAGCAGATACCGATATCCGACCTGCATGAGATGGAACTACTGATTTTCATGGCTAATGGGTCCCAAAACCATCGACTGGTATAGCGTTAGCTGATCTTGAATGTGGATGAACTCCCTGTTTAGAATGAAAAATCTGTCTGAAGATCTCTGCTTTTATAAGCTTTAATAGCTTCATGGTATGGTATCAATTTTAAATATGATACTTTTTAACAATCTTAACAGAAGCCCACAACAGGGGACGTTTCATCTGCATGTCTGCTACTGTTTTATTGTGTTGGTACTGTTCAGTGTTCAGCAGTGTCTCATTGTCACATTTATTCTCAGCTCAGCTCGCTCTGAATCTCACTAAAGGTGGAACAAAAACCTGCAAGGTGTGATACCTAATGAAAACTCAAAATAAGTAAAATCAGTGAAGCTGAGTGCAAACTATTTAGCAAAAAAAACCAAAAGTGTTTGATACTTTGATATTTTTTCAATTTCACACGTTTTATGATTCAGTGTCAATAGCACTGAAAATGCTTCACCAGTTTAAAAGGAAGAAAGACGAGTACAGGCAAACTCCACGATAACACTAAATTAATTATGTAAAACCATTAGTAGCATTTGGAAACCAGAATTCTGCTGTATTTCTTTGCCGGTGTGCAGATTTGGGGCAGCAGTCTTTCAGCCTGTGTTTGTGTAACATGTTTCAACAACAGAGTGTAAAGAATTGAATTTCCTTCTTTCCTTCTTTCTGTTCTTGGGGAATTTTGATCACTGCAAATAAGGAAATAACCCAAACTGACCCGTGACTTCACTTTTTGTTTCTTTGAATAATGTTTTGCTGTATTGTTTGATTTTTTTTAGTATTACATAAAGTGTAAAGTCTGATATTGTGACAATCATACTTATTTTCAGCAGATATCGTAATCCTGAATGTCTTTTGTTCTTTCATCAGACTCTTGTTTGTGTCTCTGCAGGCGTAAGAGGCGCAACTTCAGCAAGCAGGCCACGGAGGTCCTGAACGAGTATTTCTACTCCCACCTGTCCAACCCCTACCCCAGCGAAGAAGCCAAAGAGGAACTGGCCAAACAGTGTGGAATTACCGTCTCTCAGGTGAATATATTCTTTCTTTGGCTATGAACAGTGTCTCCTGCTTAAAGGCACACCTTTTGTTTGCTCGTTTCAGTCTTTAGCCCGCCCTCTGACTCCTGAAATGCTTGACAAACTATTCCCCCTAATGACAGGGTGCACACTGAGCCTGTGTCATATTTGTTTTTTTGCCAGGTCTCCAACTGGTTTGGCAACAAGAGAATCCGCTACAAGAAAAACATCGGCAAGTTCCAGGAGGAGGCCAACCTTTACGCCATGAAGACGGCCCTGGGGGCCAGACAGGGCGATGACTCCCCACACACTCCCAACTCCACAGGTGAGAAAAATCAGCCCTGGAGCTGCGAAATCTGCTGTTAGCAAAGGGGAACACACCTGAGTCAGCCACCAGGGACTCGGTCAGGGTGGGCACAGAGTGGGGGTTTCAGGAGGTGGGAAAAATGAGTCCATATTTAATGCACTATTACACAAAAGTTTTCTTTTCCATAAAAACTGGATGCACAACAGTGATTCCCAAACTGAGGTACTCGTACCCTCAGAGGTACTTACAGTGATGTAGGGCATACATCAATACCTGTCAGGTTTCAAATGGTTGTTTCTCAGTTAAAGTTCACACTGGTAGATGTTTGTAAGCTTTGATAAAGGCCTGAAGTGTTGGCAGAGAGGCTGGAGGATGGACTGGTCAGGCATCTTGGAAAGGAAATCTTTCCTGAATTCTCTTATAGTAACAGAAGTTCAGTCAGCCTTCTCATTAAAGCTGTGGTGAGTTTGTACTTTACAGTTTCGAGTTTATTATCGAATATGTTCCAGAAATGTGAATTTATTTTTGAAAAGTGAACTGGTGTTGCCCACTGAAGTTGCTGGTAAATATATTTTGTTAGAAATAGTAACACTTTAAGAGGCTTTATTCATATGTGTTTCCCCTAGGTTCATTGCCTTGGGGGGGGGGGGGGGGGGGGGGACAGGTGCTGGAGGGAGCGTGGTCCATCAAAAATGCTCCGCAATATCATAATTACAGAGCATTAAGGTCCTAATAAATAGTGAACAGTGATTTTTTTTCACTTTTTTTTGGCAATGGAGCACTTTTTCATACAATACAACATTCTCAAAAATATTTAAAATACACTGCATAAAGTATAAAAAGTATTAAAAAAAAACAGAAAGAATGTAACATTTTATGTAACCATGTAAGCTCAGCAGGTGGAGAGAAGATGAACCATGCTTAATAAAGTTATAGCAAGTGACTGACAATAAGGAGAAACTACATGCTGAAAGTCTCCTACACTGCTAGCTGTGCTTCCCTTCTTGGTAAGGGCAGTTAGCTTAAAAACACTGAGATTTTTGCTGAGGGAGATTGTTTGGTTAGCTTCTGGTCATCCATTAATATTTGTTTAAATTGTTTTTTTGTTTTTTTTTACCGTTATGGTCGCTCCTTCCTCCGCCGCCTGTGTGTGTATGTGTGTGTTTGTGTGTGTGTGTGTGTCTGGATACTCCCCTTCACACTGACGCATGGCAACGCGCCACCTCCAGTCGTTTCAGTGAGGGACAGGCGGCAGACAGCAATCGGTTTTGACTGCGGCGTTAGGACCCAGAAGCGGTCTGAATTGTTTTAAGTGAAGGGAGTGTTGTGAGACACTTTTAGGTGGCCCCTGTTTTGACGTTCGCTGAATCACCGCTACGTCTCGGACCGCGGTGGCAGCAGCCTCTTAAAAAAAGACTGCATTTCGGGGGGACTCCACCTGCAGAGAGACCGTTTGGTTGCCACGTGGCTTATCGGTGTTGTGCGAGAGGAGCGGGGGAGGAGGCGTTTGTCAGAGCGGAGAGGAAAAATGCACTTTATTGAATGTCAGCAAACCATAGCGACACAACGTTAGACTTTTAACAGTAGACTCTAGTTGGCTTTTTTATTTGATGAAAATCTCTGTCATAAGAACTTTGATCAAAATAGATATGATTTTTTTTTAAATGTTCGTCCCTCTGTCTGAATCCTGTAAGCAGGGTGGGCGCGTCTGTTGGGGGGGCGGGGCGCCCTCCCAAATACACTATAGGGGAAACACTGTGTTATGTGTGTAAATGTGGAAGGTTGGGGTTGGCAGCAGGCTTACAGACCCATTTCTTTTTCTCACTACTATAAGTGTGTGAGAGTAGGGGGTACATGGCTGGAGGTGAAGTGTCTGAAGGGGTACAGGTTGTGAGAAGTTTGGGAACTTCTGATGCACAAGATGCAATTAAAAAAAACTCAGTTGATCATCTGTTATAAAGGTACACTACAGTGCTACGGTCTGCTAACAGATTGATTTAGCTCTAACATACAGTGTGTTCAGTCTTATGTTAAGCCGTGCACCGAGGGATGGGCATTAAAATCAGTATGATACATGTATCAGCCAATTAACCAAAAAGTTAAATATCACTATCAGCAGATATTGACAGTTTTTACTGATAAATTGGCCGTACATATCAGCCATCTATCAGCTAAAATATCTTCAGAATGCACAAATGAACTTTAATGTTGCTCCTTATCCTTACCTATGGAAAACTGTTTGGGCATAAAATTGATATCAGTGATATCAGCCGTAGTTCAGCTCTAATAAAACTGACATTTGGAGTACAAGTACTCAATTTTGGTCAAGTAGTTGCTCAAGTACTTTACTAGTGAAGCAGAAAGTGTTGCACTGCTTTATTAAACTATAGGTGGGTAGGTACTTTAATAAGTGATACTAGTAGACATTTTTGGGTCTACTAGTTCTACTCATAACACAAAATTATCTTCTAGTAGATGATTTTGCTGTACCATTAAGGTCTACAGATGCACCAGTGCACCAAAAATCTTTACTAGTAAAACAGAATTTTTGTTTACTAGTACTTCTAGTAAAAGAAAACATCTCACTAGTAGTACTAGTAGACTGTTCTTAGTCTATTAGTAGTACCAGTAAAGCCAATAGATTCAAAGTAGTACGAGTAGACCTGATGCAAACAAACTGTGGTTGATATAACCAATATCACTTTTCTGCCCAAACAACTTCGCTGTGTTTAAAAAAGAAATTTTGGGTTTTTTTCAAGAGTTAAATGTTTTTCTTATTTTACGTCTGTTCCTCACGTTAATACATCGTCACATTGAAAGCCACAAGTCCATATTTGTAAAGACTTGGTGTTCTTGATGAAAAATATTGGTTTCAGTTTCAGAGATAATGAATTCAGAAATAATGGCATACAGATTATAGTCAAAAATCCAACATTGTGCATCCCTATATGAATTGTCTTCAAAAATGCCGTTTGATGTGACATTTTTTCACCTGAAGAAATTTTCAGTGGTTCCTATCAGGGCCGAACGATTTGAGAAAATAATCTAATTGTGATTTTTTTCCCCCCAATATTGCGATTTACTCTGCGATTGTTTTAATGTTCCTCATCTTATGTATTCTTAAACAAACATAAGCAGTCGATCTTTTTATAGTAAAACCAATATGACATTAAATCAATCTAAGGATAAAAGATTTGAGAAAAAGTGGAGAAGTGAAGAACAGAAGCAAAATAGGTATGAAATTGTAAAAACGGTATGAAAGCGGAAAAAAGTTAATAATTAGGTGAAAAAAAGGTATTAAATTGCCAAAAAAAAAAAAAAAGGGAAAAAATTTGCAAAAAAATCCAAAAGTGGCTTAGGAAAATTGATTATGGCAGCAAAATTGGGAATTTAATTTGAATTTGTTTCAAAAACCATGTAAAAATGCCAAAAATGGTTCTGATAGTACCAAAAAAGGTGAATGGGGGCAAAATAGGCATAAAGTTGTAAAAACGGGGTTAAAAAATGGAGAAAATGTTCCAAAAGTGGGAAAAAAGTGTATGAATAGAGGTACAAAAATAGGCATGAAATTGCCCAAATGTCCAACACATTTTGGGCTAAAAATATTGAACCTTCTGCGATTTGAAAATTGCAACAAGCCATATTGTGATTTAATCTTATTTGCAATTATTGTTCAGCCCTAGATCCTATACCAGATGCCTGTGGGCCTTTAGGAAAACTCTTTGGTGTTATCATTCCTGAACATTTAAAGTATTTGTTTTATGCAGCTGATGGTACAGCTCTCTGATTCGAAATGTAATATTACACTGTCTTATTCAAAGTAAAGTCATCCAGCTCCAAAGTCCTTTTTAAAAAGACTGTCGGTTCCCTTTCTAATACCACTTTCACACTAAATTAAAAATAATAGAAAGGAGCGCAGAAGCCGTGGACATGGTGGTCGGCTGTTTTTCGTATTTCTGCCCCTTTTTAAAAATGTACAAACTTGGCGCAGACTGAACGACATTCGAGCGCTGATGATACAAAGGTGGATGGAATTTGTTGCTGAGATGGTAAAGAGTCACGGAAGTTACAGAGTGAGGGGACAGACACAATTGGCCCTTTTCCATTAGCCCTACTCTACTGTACTTGACTCTACCCGGCTCTACTCTACTCGCCTTGTGTTGCTTTTCCATTAGCCCCAGTCGCCTGCCCAACGGGTTGCAGTGTCACTGTAAACAGAGAGCGGCTCTGCGGTGACGTCATTTTGAGCGCGACACAACAATCTGTGGCTTTTTGTCACAAACTGAGTAAAAAAGGAAAGCAGAAGAAGGCTGCAGGTGGCAAGAAGAAATACCCCTTGAGAAGCACAGGAGAGTTTTGAAGCTATAAAACAGAATGAAGCCGAGGACGAGAGCAATCGAGCTGCAAAGAAAAGACATATGAGGGTAAGCTAACGGTAGCTATAGCTAGCATGCTAGGTTGCCACGCTCATGACTCATTGATGACGACATTGTCTGACCAATCAGTAGCCGGCAGTCGTGACGTCATCTTTTAGTATTGACTCAGCTCGCTTGGAACCAGAGCGGAGTAGGTACTAAAACTAGCTTGTTTTAGGAGGTACCAGGCTAGTGGAAACACGCTGCAAATTGAGTAGAGCCGAGTAGAGTAGGGCCAAGGTGCTAGGGGAAAAGGGCTAAATGTTATGCCGTGGGGACGTTATGCTGACCTCATTACATAAATTAGCAGGTCGACCCGGGTGTGATGATCCCACTGAAGCTGATTGAAGGAGAGCAGATTAAAACCTGTGCTGCTTGCAGGGTTGAATGCTGATTGAACCCCTTCAAACTGCCGACAGGAGCCGATTGTTACCGGGTTTAAACGGTTTTCTGTCTGAAAGGGGTCTTAATGTTTCTGTCTCTTCTCAGGCTCTGGGTCCTTCTCCCTGTCTGGCTCCGCTGACCTGTTCCTCGGGGTTCCTCCTGTGAATGGCGAGCAGTCGGCTTACCAAATGGGCATGCAGGTACAGAAGATGTTTCCCTCACGAGTGAATTATATTTCAACATCCATGGTCTTTGCAAAACCAGGCAAAGGCTTTGCTTTCCTGTTTGTGGAGTGAAACTGTGGAGCAGTTTGAACGTGGAGTTGAAGGAACGCCCGAACATAAAGCACTTTAAAAAGAAATTATGAAGAGATGATTTTCAGTAAATGTAGGAATAATACTGTTTGACTATCACAGGATGTTTACTGTTTACTGAATTATTTGGTTTTCTCGTCCTCTCTTTTTCCTCTTTTTTATTTTGGGGAGTTAACGTTCAGTTTATGTTTGGGTAGGGATATGTGTATGTGTAATTATTTTTTGGATATGGGGTAAGAATTAAAGAATTGGGTTTTTTTGGATTTGTGAATCAAAGTTTTCATTTTATTGTATTTTTTTTGTGTTTGTCATATGTGTATTGTATTGTTACATATGCCCACTATTGTGTGATTACAGTACTCACTTATTTTATTTATTCATTTTTAACATGTGAAATAAACAACTATTACTAAATGAATGGGCTACAAATACATGAACACTCCAGAAGAATCAAGCAGGTAGAAGCGGCTTTTTCACCTTTATTTTGTAATTTACTTCGTTCCTGCAGGCTAATGGGAACTGGCAGGGTCGAAACTCACCCCGCTCCGGCACCTCGCCCCACAGCGACCAATCGGACAACTCTGACTGATGGCCCCGCCCCCCTGGCCCAGAACGACAGCGACGGAAAGTTAGTTGACGGAAAAGAAGACAGAAAAGAATGATTTCACACTTCCCACTCGGCTGCAGTTGTTTTGTTTTGTTTTTTTGTACGTTGTTTGGTTTTATTATTTTAAATGTTTGTCGTTTTATTTTTCTTACGCTCGGCGTCGGTCATTTTCATGTTTATATGATTCAATGAGAGCACGGATGGTAGAGTGAAACGTGTGTGTTGTGTGTCGTGTGCATGCTGGTGTGGTTTTCTTATCGGGCTCGTGGGGTTTGTTTTCCACTACTTTTTTGACATGTTACTGAGGTGTGTGTTTGTCGATGGGAAGGAGGAGGGAGGGGGGTGCATTATCATGGTTTTTAGCACACTATACCATTATTATTATTATTATTATTATTATTATTAATATTATTGCTGTTTTATTATTAGTGCTACAACTATTTTCATTTTAACAGCTCAGATAGAGAGAATGCATTTATGAGAGAATGAGAGGGCAATAGAGAAAAATCCAAAGATTTTGTGTGTTTGTTTCTCTGTTTTTGTTTGTTTTTATTTTCTACCGGGCTTCTGTGTCCCTGTAAAGATGAGTGAAGAGTGCGTGCGTCCACATTAACGGTGTGAATGAGAATATCAACAGTGCTGTCTTTTTTCTGTACAGTGAAACACCTGTATTCTCTCTACCTCTTTTACAATAAAGACTCTCTGTATTCACTACCACACGCTGATCCGGGCTGATTTATGTCAAAGTTAACAGTCTGAGTGATGGACAAACCTCTGCCATACACTGAGTGGCCACTTTATTAGGTACACCTTCCTACTACCAGCTGCTGTTGAATCTATGCCATGGCAGAAAACATTCCCCAAAGATTTAGGTCCATGTTGTCATGAAGCATCACACAGTTGTTGCACATGCATTACGCACATGTTTTGCTCCTCTACATCCAAAAGCACTCTGTTGTATTGAGATCTAGACCTGTAGTTCTCAACTGGTCTGACTTGGGGACCCACCGTCACCCCTTGATTTCAAGCTGCGACCGAAATGGAGGGAATTTTTCAACGTCTCAGATTTATTTCATAAAAATATGCTGCACTTTGAAGCTTGGATAGTACAGAACATCACTGTGCCAACACAAAAAAACTTTAACACTCCACAAATGTTTTTGTGTACAAACATGGAATAAAAAAGCCTAACCACTTAGAAGCCATTTCAAAAATATTTGAAATATGTAGCTGAAGCTGAGTGCCTATTATTGAATCTATAACAAACACCCTTCTATTGAAACATGTCAGTTCACATTACAGGGCTTTATCACCATCTGTTGTTCAGGAGTGTAATTGTGGACACTTCACTGCATAAAAAAATACCCTTCAGAATAAAAGCACAAGACTTTTTTTGCTCAGACAAAGATTTGCGATCCATTAAAAAAGAACATCAACCCATTTGTGACATTTTTGGCACACTTTGGGCTGCTTAGTGATTCAACTGCCACCTCCTACCCCAGTATTGATTCTGAACATGTCCATCCCTTGTTAAATAGGAAGTTAAATAAAAACAATACAATAATTTGTAAATCCTTCACGTATATGCAACTGAATACACAACAAAGACAAGATACTAAATGCTGAAATTGATATATATATATATTTTTTTTTTACCAATATTTACCAAACTTTGAATTTGACGGTTGCATCAAGCTCTAAAAATGCTTGGACGGGGCATGTTCACATCTGTTCACATCACTTTTCCTCTTAAAAGGCAGCATTTATGAACTGAGGGTGATAAGTGTCAGGGCTTTGAATGTGAAATTCTCTCATATTCTTGATCTATGATTTCAGTTCCTGAATAGTCCTGGGTCTCTAGTGTTTGAGCTTCATAATCAACTCTCAGATTCATTCACACAATACAAGACATGCCATCAAACTTCATACTCCCTTTTGCTGTACTCCACAATGTCAGTTTTCTTTTAATTACAGAGGTTCATCAATTTGGAATTCATATCAGTTAACATAAACATCTACATCTCTGACCAATTTTAAGTTCAGACTAAAGTCATATATAATACATCAAGATCCCAAAGCTTCTTTTTGTTCTCATTCATAATGAATTCATTTGCTTGTTGTTTGTTGTTGAGTTATTTTGAGTTATTTAATTTTATTACCTTTTATTTCTTGTTCTTATATTTTTATTATTAACTCTATTTGGGGAGGTATCTTGGATAAGCCCACTTCGGGGTTTTTTCACCTCTCCAGCACTATCTTGCATTTTTTTTATTTCTATGCCAATATAATTGTTTCTAATTTATAGTGCAAATAAAATGAACAAATAAATAATGTCATTCAGTTTCAGTGGGAGACAGACTAGACTGCAGCAGGTCAGTCTGGTACCTGCACACTTAGTGAAGTCTCGCTGTTCTAACACGTGCAGAATTTCTTGGCTTTGTCTTTCAAGACAAGATGTTGTTTGTATGGCAGCATGTTGCTCCAAAACCTGTATGTACTTCTCCTTTACAGGTGTGCAAGTTACCTATGCCATGGGCACCAGCACTCCCCCATACAGATGCTGTCTTTTGACCTTTGCTCTGATAGCAGTCTGGGTGGTCCTTTTCCTCTTTAACCCCGTAGAACACCACGTCCATGATGTCCAAAAACAGTCTGAAGTGTGGACTCAGACCACAGCAGACTTTTCCACTTTGCCTCAGTCCATCTCAGGTGTGCTCGGCTCAGAGAAGCCAGTGGTGTTTCTGTGTATTTTTGATATTTTGTTTTGTTTTTGTATGGTAGAGTTTGACCTTGACCTTGTAGATGTAGAGATGAGCCATGTTAACTGATGATGGTTTTCTGAAGTGACCCTAAACCCATGTGCTGATGTCCTTTACAGAATGATGTTGGTTTTGAATTCATTGCTGCCTGAGATGTCACAGGCATTCAGTGTTGGTTATACTTAAGTGTAGTGATTTCTCTGGTTTCTCTGAATCTTATTGTGGACCTTAGATGATTTAATCTTTATAAATGTTCTCAAGCTGTTGGACTGTTTGCTCATGCAGTTGTTCACAAAGTGTTGAACCTCGTCCCATCCCTGCTGGACGACTGCAGGTATGATTCTTGTCATGACTCACACCTGTTTCTAGGGGTGTCCCTATCCGATATTGATATTGGATATTGGTCTGACATCAAGAAAAAAAAAAAAAAAATCAGATTTTATCGGCCTGCATCTAAAGTATCTGATATAAACCCTCCTGTACAAGTAGTCCATTCTAATTTTTTTTTAAATTTATTTAATTCAGTTGTAGAATATGCAAATATTTAAGTTAAAGTGATCATTATGCAGTTTAAGAATATGTGTTTTATTGGACTTCTTGAGGTTACTTTTCAAATAAGGTTACTTATTTATTTTTCATTTATTTTTTTATTGTACTATATTCTTATGTTAAAGGTTAAAATTTATTGAACCCATTGGTTAAAAACAGTCAGTTTTTCTCATGCCTACTATTGCTGACTACTGTTCTCTCAGTAATCTCACTTGATCAAGCCTTTTCTTAAAGTCCATACTATAAAATAAAAGTATGTACTTTTCCTGCTGATATCTTATTGGATGGATATCAGTATCAGCCAATACTTAAGGCTGCAATACTAATACCATATCGGAGGTGAAACAGTTGTATCGGGACACCCCTACCTGTTTTCAATGAACCTGTTCTCTTGTGGAATGTTCCAGACAGGTGTTTCTTGAACATTCCTCAATATTCAAAGTCTTTTGTGGCCCCACAACTTGTTACAAGCATCAAATTTAAGCATGAACAGACAGTAAAGCATTTTAGTTTTAATACTGAATATCTCGCCTTTGGAGTGTATTCAATTAAAATTAAGTGTAACACGATTCGCAAATCATTGCTTCCTGTTTTTATTTATGTTTAACAAAATATCCCAATGTCATTTAAATCGGGGTTTGTACAATTTCAAGTACTTTCAGGACCTCATCCAAAATTCCAAGCACTTTTCGAATCCTGAAAACAGAATTGAAGCAGTATCAAGAATTTCAAGCACCTTCGCAAACCCTCTATCAGCTGTAAAAGGTCCTGGTATTAAAAATGATCCCATCACTGATTTTATGGCCCTCCGTGAGAAAGTTCTGACACCCCAGGCCTTTAAGTTTCCAGATAGTGCGTGGCAGTCTGTTGTGTGCTGTGAAACTCTAATTTAATAATTACAAATTAATCTCCACGTGAGGCTTCTCATTGGTCCGCGGACTTAAGTTTGGGCAGTAAAACAATGAGGTGGTTTCGTGTGCGTGCCCCTCTCCCTCAGCTTTCCCACGGTCTCCTGGGAGCATCAAAGAGTTTCCACGAGCAAATGTCGACCAACTGCGGTGCTAAATGGCGCGCCAGCACGAGACGGCCGCCCAAATGGCACGCGTGGTCTAATGTGCCGTGTAGGTGTGAATGCAAATTGTGAGCTTGTGTTACACCTCGCCTCGTGCAGGCAAATGCAAAGGCGTCACACGTGCGAGTGGTCAGGTGTCGGCACCCGCCATAAGTTCGCGCAGAGAGGACAGAAATAAGAAATAAATGAAGCGATTTACGCAGAAAGCTCATTTAAAACCGTAAAATGTCCTGTAATTGATTCTGACAACGGACTACACGCTGTCTTCTGAATGTTGCACCAGATATGTGGTTCTAGATCGGGATATGTGTGTGTTGGGTGCATTAGTAAACACTCGAGCATTTGGACTGAGGTGCAAACTCATTCAGAACTTTGCACCTCAAATGGTTCTTTACAAACACAAATGGTTCGTGCGCTCCCATGGCACACCTGCCATTATTATGGTATTCTTTACATATCAAACTGCCTTAAATCAGAGAGAATCTAATCCTGTTTCAATACTGCTGTTAAATAGATCAGTATCCATTAAATTATACCTACACTGGTCGGTTTTGACGCACTCATTTGCTGGATTTATTTGCTAAATTATATTTTAAAGATATTTTAGACATGTTGGTTTTATTGTAAGTTTCCGTGTGGCTGATCATCATTTGAGTTTTTCCAATTTAGTTATAGACTCTAAGAGCTCATCAAGCCTTATTGAAGTAATGTTTTTGTTAAACAAAGTTGAAATAAAAAGTATTTTCATCAATAATCATCTTAAAACAAACCAATGTGACGGATTTTTCACGTGCGTAAAGTTAGTGTCCACCTATTTGTTTCATATGGCAAAATACAGTTTTTAAATGGTTTTGGAACAGTGAATCGAGATTTCATGTCTCAAGACTTAGGTTATTTAAAAATGCAGTAATTCTTGATTTAATTGTCCTTAATTCCAGGTTTGGTCTCATGGTTTGCAATTTTACGCACGGCTTTTACGCACGGATGTGAGTGGAATATGAAACATATTATAGACTTGTGTCTGGTCCTAAAGAGTCTATTCATTAACTAGGTAATCAACTCATTGGGCAGCAACTGGTTTATTGTAATATTTTCCTGTAATGATATTATTTTTTCCAATGCCAATTAAAAACTGAAGGGAACTTTCGGAAAAGCAACAACGTCATAGTTAATAATCAAACAAACTCGCTCTCTTTTTTTGGTCCATGGTGGTCTGTTATGAACACATGTATGTGCAGCAACGAGCTGACATGTTAAGCAGCTTGGATGTAGAGATGGGAAGAGTGAGATTAAAAAACTGAATATATCATCTTAATTTACAATTTGTGTCCATGAGAGATGTAAAGAAAATGGTCACGTGGTATGAGGTCACGTTTGTTCTATTCTGTCACAGATCAGGATGAAAAGTAATAAACTCAAAAGTAAATAGTCTGTTTTATACTGAATATTGTTTTTTAAATCGAGAAATGCATCATTCGTCATTTATTGGATGTTTGCTCCTTAACTGTTAAGACAGATTTATCGTAACACCAAATCAGATAAGTTCCATTTGATTTAAAGTGTATGCAAATTTAGGATAACAGATTGGATGAAGAGTGTGTGGTTGGTGCTTGTCAGTGTAACGTTTTATTTTACTCATGAACTTTACACAAGAGTGCGTGCTTAAATTTAAAAAAATCTTGATTTTTGGCTCCTTTTCAAAATTTTCTGTGATTCTATGTTGGGATCTCCGTGTTATTAGTTTAGAGCACAGATTGAGAGATGATATAACATTTGATTGAAAATATATCGTGCATATTGCATACACGCCTTTTACGCACGAGTATGCGCCTGGAACGGAAGGTTTTCTAGACTTGTATTATGATGATCGAGGCCCATTCACAAAATATTGCGTTACATATTTTTTCATTCAGCCTTTAGAGCATTCAAACGTTAGATGATTTCGTTCCTTCCCACAGAAAGTTCCAGAAGCAGGGTGACATGGATGAAGCGGGACTGGAGTGTGCTTGTAAAATGAAAGCTCGTGCCTTGGTGTTTGGAGCCCAAACTGTTTTATTACCTGATCAATTAATTGAGACTTTAGAGCAATAAAATGAGGGATAATTTTGGGACATTTAATGTACAGTATCCGCAACCCTGTAGATGATTCATGTTGGATGGAGAGGGGGAGGGTGGGGGTCCTGTCAGTTGTGAGAAGTGGGCGGGGCTACGTTGGTTGGTGGGAGGAGTCTTCAGGACTGTTGGGAGAACATAAAAGAGCAGCAGTGCAGAGCAAGTGTTTCATTTTCTGATCAGCTGCTGAGTGGAAAGGACTTACTAAACCTCAGGATATTTTTCTTCTATATTGGATCACTGCAACAATGAAGCTGTTACAGCAGAGAGAGGAAACGGCTAAGGATAAAAAGGTAAAACATCTGTTTTCTTCATATGTTATCAAAATTTTTTATTGTGTGTCAAGACAAAAACTCATTTAAATGAGTTAGAAAAATTCTGAATGGTTAAAATAAGACTCATGGTGTTATAGTTATGTGGTTTTAAGTCTTTATCTCAGAACATTTTTAGATCTTAAAAACTTCTGAATCAAACTTTTTGACGTAATTCATTCTTCAATTCATTTTAATCCCCACAACACCTGTTCCTCTTTTTCCACAGTTTATGAAATCCCAGGTGGAGAAACGCCGCAGAGAGAGGATGAACTCGAGTCTGGAACATCTGAGGACCATGCTGGTTCAGGGGCCACAAAATCTGGTAAATAAAACTGCCCACTTATTTATTTATTTATTTATTTAATTTATGTAACCTTTATGTAACCAGGAAAAGAAACTCCTAGTGAAGTTACTTACCATAGCAACAGCAACACATTTAAATACATATGATGTGTGTAACACTTTAAGTACAGTTACAGTTCAATCACTTAGTGAGCAAATGCACCACATACAGGTAGAGACTTTTAGGTATTTTCTAAACTAAAAGGTTTCATTTTGTACTAATGTTGTTCTTTTCCCTACAGGACGGGACCAGGAGCCGAGTGGAGAAGGCTGAGATCCTGGAGCACACAGTCCTCTTTCTACAGAGGACTGCAAAAGAGGACCAAAGATCTGCTGGAGGAGGAGGAGGTGCCCGTGGGAGACAGAAACACTCCTTCCAGGAAGGTGTTTCCACCTGCCTGCAGAGAGCCGCTCAGTTCCTGGGACCTGAAGGAAAAGGCCTGTGGCTCGGCGGGACGCTGGATTCATCTTTTGCTGCTCGCTTTTCTCATTTAGACTCCGGCTCCACACCTGGAGCTGATTGCTCCTCCAGCTCCCTGTCTCACACCAAGTCCATTCTGCGGATGCTGAGGCAGAAATCCAAACACAGACTGCAAACAGGGGCCAAGAGCTTCTCCCATCAGTACCGGCTTCCGGGGCAGCGAGAGTTCCCCACAGTCCCCCAGCAGGCTCAGACTCAAAATGAAAGCAGGGTGGAGAGTGGAGGGGGCAAGCAGAGCCCATTGATGATCTGCCCGGTGGTCCAGACTATTTGGAGGCCTTGGCCTTGACTCCCTGAGGCTCAAACTGAACTTTTATTGACTGTTAAACTCTAACAACCATTCATCTGAGCTGTGTTGGTCCTGAAAGTTTTGCCTTCTAGGTTTGCAAAAACAGCATCCGACCCTCTGAAACTCACATCACCTGATCCCTCCAGGCCTGTAAATAATGTAAAAAATGTCTTGTGTACATGTGATGTATGTGTGAAAGTGTCCACTCACTGCTCCTCTTCAGTGGGTGTGAATGAGTGCAGACAGCGGTGCAGCCATCTTTCCTGAGAGCAGGCACATGGACTCCTCCAGAGTGGGAGAGCCGGGTGGAGTGACCGGGCCGAGGTGTCCGAGCTGAAGGTGCTGCTGTGCTGGAGAACAAGTCCAGAGGTGAGTTTAACAGAGACGATAGAACGCTGATAAAACTCTGCTATCATGACTTGTTGGTGTGACACTGAAGTGGATAATGATCGAGTGTCCATCACATTTCCAGGTGTGGGATCTCATGGTTGGAGGTCTGGAGAGCCCCCACCTTCACTTGTGCGCTGTGATGTCTGCAGGCAGCCCTGTTGTATCTCTTATATATGTATTTGTTGTCTATTTTGCACACTTATTTATTCAGAACGTCTCCCTATGGTGAGCAGTAATCCTTTTTTATACCAAAATAAAAACATTCCTTAAGATCACTTCCCTGTGTTGGCTCTTCTTTTAAGATGAAGGTCTGGGAGCCTTGTGAGGCTGACAGCTCTTTTTAGTGTGAGCGTGAGGTGTGGAGCGAGGCTTCCTGCAGAGCGACATCCTCCAGGTGTGAAGTCTGACTGATGTGAAGCTCTTCAGAAGCCGTTCTCACCTCAGAGACTTCAAAGAAGCTCCCGTTCTCACCTCATTCATTCACTTTGAACCACTTTAAGGGTGAAACCAGGAAAACAGAGATGGTATACATGTTTTAGACCCAAAATAACAGGATGAAATATGTTCCTCTAGTTAAATCATCCCAGACATAAACACGGTGTAGAGAAGATAAACCAAAGAGCAGCAACATCCTGAACAGCTCCCAATAAAACTTACCATAGATGTTGCTGTAGCTTCAATTATTCAGATATTTCTTATAGTTGTTACAAAGTATGAGCATGATTTAGTGTTTTATAGTGCTCAAAATCTTGTAGCAAGGTCTCATGATAAAAAAAAAAGTGGTTTTGTAAAACAGCAGAAATGGGCAAACTTTGACATTTTTAAACCTTTGTATAAAATTTTAACTTTTGGTGAATCAGAAGATTTGAGTATCACTGGATTACAATAACCAAGGCAAGGCAAGTTTATTTATATGGCACTTTTCCTGCAACATATGTAACAAAGTTATTTAACCCTTTCATGCATGATTTATTAAATCGCTTTTTTAAATGTTTTAACTTTCAGACAAGTTAAAAATCTTTTTTATTTTTTTAAATGTTATATTTTGAGGGAGCTATGCATCACAGTGGATACCATACATCGTTATAAAAAGTAATTTAGTGGAACTTAATAAAGATCAAAAGGATGAAACTGAAGTATATGTATAATTGCTGGACTATTCTTTTGTGAATCCCACTCAATTTTGTGAAATCTCAATACAGGCATAATGTCCGATTTGGATTTATGGTGGAATATTTCAATAAGGTAAAAATGTGAAAAGACAATATTTATATTAAAGTTAAGGCAAGGGTTTGGGAATTTCCCACCTGGTTACTGGACATGGTACTGCAACCTAAAAGGTATACACTTATTCCAAATATCTGTCTACTGTAGCGAACACCATGCATGAAAGGGTTAATATATATTCCAGATTCATCTTTCTTTTATGCTGTAATCTCAATCCAGACTTGATCTCTTGATCTATTACTTATTTGACGGAGGGATTCAACTGTATTTCTGTTTTTTATCTGAAATTTGTTCATAGAGAAATTTAAAAATATATATAATCTACTTGATGGGGCCTCTTAAAATGGATAAAACTGGTATCAGTTGGCTTTTAAGGGCAAGCTACAATCTTTTTAATCTTGTATGTAAGACCAAAATAAAGTTAAGTCCTTTTTGGTCACCAAAGAACATAAATCATAAAAGACAAGAATATTAGACTCTCTGTTAAAAGTTTTGTTTTGTTCTTAGTTTGGATTCATTTCCTGTATTCCAATATTGAACACCAATATGCTTATACTTTACTTTTTAACAGACAAGCAAGGTTTTCAGTTCATACCTGAACAGGACACATCACACTAACATCAGGTGACACTTCTGATATTATGCTTGTCTGTTAAAAAAAGAAAGTATAAGCATATTGTCCATGTAGGAATAATGAACTTTCCTGGACTGTTGAACACCAATGTTCCATTTTCTGCAAGAAATTTCTGCAAGAAGACACTGCTGACATGTTTTGATTGATATCAAATGTTTTTATTTTTTTGTTTTTTAAGACTTATTTGAAATCAGGGACAATATACAAAACAGAATTAGTCTTCAAGAAAGAAAAGATAATGTGTACCAGGTGATAGCTTACTAGCTAATGTCCATCTGTAGGCAGATTATTTGTAAAATAACACACAGCAGACTTACACATACACACAAACACACTAAACCACACACACAGGCACCCACCACCATAATAGCACATCATAGAGAAAATACAGGTATCAAAATGTTTGTTCATCCATAACAAAATATAAACAGGTTGTCAAAAGGTTGTATTCATACAGACAGACTGATTAATTAAATCCACTTTTTGACTTCTTTTGATAAAAAGAGGAAGTCAGCACGGAGTTTCAGATTAATTTGGAGTTTTTTTCTCAGTAGGTATACTTTAGTATCTACGTTTTTTTGAAAAATTATGTTATTTTAGGCTAGATAAACTTTATGGAGAGAGAGAGAAAAGGGTACAGTGCGTATACCATAACCCAATGTAAAGTTTATGTCACACCTGTCATTAATTTATATCATTAGTAATTACAAAAACTGTTTTTTGTGACCATAATGACATTATTAATGCTTAAATATCATTAAGATTGTTATTCATGGATTTTTAAATGTACTATTCTAAGAAAAAAGCAGAAAAAAACTTATAGTGTCTTGATTAGGATGAAAACTTAGTTATTTACTATTTGAACAAAAACAAAAGTTTTTTTGGATTAATGATATGCTTGATGAATTTAAGACTTCTCATAGAAGTCCAGAGAGCTGACAGGGTGTATGTGAGTATATATGAATATGATTTTTTTTCTATGTGGGAGTCTCCTTAATTAAAAATGTAAGAAACATTAATGATAAATTGTAAGTTTAAACCTTTAGACCTCTTTAGAATAGACTATCCACAATAAATTCCAGAACTTTCCTTGAACAACACGGTGCTAAGATGTCAATGAAATGAATTTTCACTCCACTACGTCCATATGTGACGAACGAGCTCAACACTCGCGCGCACGCACGCCCCCACAGACAGCTGTTTGCAGGCCATTTGTTTTTCTGCGCGTGCCCGGACTCAGCTTGAGAAAGACATGTCAAGAAACATGTCACAACACTTCCACCACCCTCTAAGTCCACTCAGTCAATGTGAAAATGAGTTTTTAATATTATAATTTGTTTTACAAACACTGTCAGGGTCTCACATGAGCATTTTAATTTCTTTAAACGACTTAAATCTGTCTTTGTAGGAGAGAAACTTTTGTTGAAAACGCAGAAATAGGTGCTGACGGTGAGAGAGTTTAAGCCATGCATGTTAAATCATATTTTTGTCTTTAGTGCCCTAAAAAATGAAAAAGACCTGTACCCAGAGAGGAGGCCTTTCTATCATCACATAACGTCCATAATTATCAAGACAGAAATGTAAAAAGCTTCATCTGTAGTGACTGTTGCATCAGCATTAGACTCATATTTATTAAAACTATTTCTATCACGTTGCATAAGCTCCATTATCAGATGTTGTGTAAGAACTTGTCTGTGATGAGGCTGCAGTGACCTGGAGGACCTGTGGGAGCGACTTTTCTGCTTCTTTCTCGTGGGAAACAGTCGCGAGTCCATTTGCACTTTTATTATCTGTTAGAATTGAGACATCATTAAAGAAGAGTGTGTGGCCTGTGAGCTCTCAGCCTCACACTCACACACTTGGCCACTCACATGTTAATCACACACTTTGGCCCCTTCATTTACATAGTGACACCTCCAGGGCTGAGCCGGCATGAGTCTGCATTAAAATAAAAGTTAAAGAAATAAAAATAGTAAATGAACGACTGTTCACCTGCTGCCACAGTTTAGCTTTGGAACTTTGTCTATGAAAAAGCAAATGAACACACTAAAAACATGAAAACAGGTTGTTTCTCTCAAATACAGACAGATGTTTTCTCAATTTTTGCTTATATGTTTAACATATATGTTAATTTATCCTTTGAAATTAGTTATTTTATAACAGCGGGATCTTTTTTTCTTTTCTTTACATTTTTAAATAAAACATTAAACCCAGCTCGAGTTCTTCGTCTACCAGTTTAAATAGAATTTGGCCTGTAAATAGAGTTTATAATGGATATGACGTTTCGAATAAAGTTTTATTGGCACGTGCCAAAAGAATGAGAGTCCTTATAATAAAACACCAAAAAGTTTGCAGCCACGCGCACTGGTATGACCAATCATGCCCAATTGTAATACACAAGGACAGTATAAGTATCGGATTTTATATTAGGTTATTAATATTAACTCGAGATCAGAGCTTTTCTTAATTGGACATTCTGATTTTCGGTATAAGCCGTTTTCCGACTGGCGCGTGTCTGTTGATAAGGTGTGAAGTGGCCGCGTGCTGGGAGAGCGTCCCCACTTGAGTGTGTCAGGATATTTGCTAAAACTTGGAGTTTATATGGTCGATTATTGAATAACAACGAGGATGGTTTAACAGTGTGTCAGAGAGGTAGATATAGAAACAGTCTAAATAGTAATTTGCGGTATTGTTTGATGAGGAGCGGAAAAACCAGACTCTTATGGCCAGTTTTGCGCATTTCGCTTGTCATCCTTCATTTGTTGATAACTCTGGTGTCCATGCATATGGCGTGAATAATGTCAAGATTGTGTTTTTGTTAGACATTTTTTTCATTTCCAGCTCAGCTCCCACAATAAGTCTAAAATACACTGCGTACAAACAAGTGTTACACTCAGACTGTTAAGAGCAGAAAATGTTCCATGAAACCCATTCAAAGTGCAATTTTTTATTTCACTTAAACAAAAGCATAATACATCCATTTTGTTATAGCTAAGTGTCAATCTGGTCTTGGGCCTGCTGATCATTTTTTCTGCTTTCCATCAGATGGAGTCGTATTAACCAAATGAGTATTTGAATCAGCACAAAAAACCTGCATCAGTGTTGCTGTTAATCAGTGACATCTTCCTGGCTGTAATAATAAAAGTGAAAACACGTTGCATGTAGTATATTGAAAATAAAATGCTATGTGTGTATCATCTAACACCACAAACCTGGCATTTGAAGGGTTAAATGAATATTTGATGTGTATGATCAAAACTAATGTTTTAAAATCAAACCTGAAAAAAGAAATAATATCATTCTGAAATATTAGGAAGCTGCCTATAATCACATTTTTTGCTTAGTGGTATGGGTGTGTGTTTCAATGGAAGCAGAACAACATAACATATATAACATTTATCAAAGCTTGCTTTTAAAATGTATGGCTACATGCTGACACAGCAAGTATTGCACGTGCCTCACAACAAAAAGGTCACTGGTTTGACCCCGGGGTCGGTCAGGGCCTTTCTGTGTGAAGTTTGCATGTTCTCCTCGGACCTGTGTGGGTTATCTCTGGGTACTCCAGTTTCCTCCCACAGACTAAAAACATGCTTTTTAGGTTGAACTCACATTGTCCTCAGATATGAGTGTGAGCATGACCATGTCTGTCTCTCTATGTGGCCCTGTGATTGGCTGGAAACTATTTCAGGGCAACCTTGCCTCTCTTGCCCAGTGTCAGCTGGGACAGGCTCCAGAAAGGGAAGATAATAGATGGATGAATGCTTTTAGAAAGCTCATTTTAGTGGTGTGAGTGTAAGTATTTGACACTGTGTAGAAAGTAGTCTTCCCACTAATCATGAACAAAGAACGAGTAGACTGTATATAGATATATTCTCTCTCCCTCTCTCTGTAGATAGATAGATAGATAGATAGATAGATAGATAGATAGATAGATAGATAGATAGATAGATAGATAGATAGATAGATAGATAGATAGATAGATAGATAGATCAGTCTACATGTATATCTTTAAAACATGATGTGAAAGAAGCAGCTTTGCTAAATTTTAAGTAAACTTCCTAGTGCTTTTGACATGACAGAAAGTTTTTAGAATAATCTTCGTATTTTAAGAAAGGTAAAAAACAATGAAAAATGAAGCTTGAATTTAGAAATAATGACATAAACAATTCAAAGAAAGCACTTCTCTGGATAAAGAGTTAACCTCTTTTTCTTCTTATGTTATATTAAAGACAAGAACAGAAAAATAAAGAGAGAGAGACATGTTTTTACAAACATTAAGTAAATATTCTCTCATGCAAAAGGAGGTCATAGTTTAACAGCAGACAGAAAAGCTCGAATGCTCAGACTTTGACATTTGAGGCCTGATCAGTCAGGGCATTAGTGATCCCATCATCTCATTTAGAAACACCCACCATCACCAGGTCCTCCACTGCACCCTGTCTAACATGATAAAACAAAAATCAGGGATCAGTAGAGACTCATCTCCAACATCCACAACTATGTGACTTTTCATCTGGCATCTTCGTTAGTTTTAGAGACGGACCAGATTAAACCATCTGGTCTGCTGCACCGCAGAGGACAGTTACACAAGCAATGCGCGTGACGCAAATGGTCAGGTGTACCTCAAACAAAATGTTTTACACTGGATGAGATTATGATTTAAGATTGTTTTCTATCGATATTTCGACAAACAGCAATCTCATTTTTTTCTGTTGATTGGGTGCAGGGGACAGGCTCTGTTGGTGTATCTTTCTGGTCTTTCTCGTGGGAAAGGTCTGCTGTGAGCCTCACTTCGCCTTTATTACCTGTTAGAATCGATACATCATTAACACTGATTTGGGAGGACGTGACTCCCTGGTTCCCACGCGCTGCTCTCAGCATTCATTTGGCACATTCAGACGCATCATCTCACGTTTATGTGACTTTGTGGCTGATATTGCTGGTATATGTTATCTTCTGATGAACTTTTTTTTCAATATTTAACATGAAAATGTTTGTCTTTCGTCTTTTTGTTCCGAATTATAGAACTGCATAAAACGCTTGGATTTTACGCACGCTGTAAGCTACCCTTGTCCTTAATTATGTGGGTGCATATGCAAAACCCAACCATCAGGCGTACTACAAAACCATTTCAGAAAAGCCTGTTCCTTTCTCTGAGGATTTTAGAGCCTGGCTGAAGCTCGTGCCTCATGACGCCGTCACCAGAAAGGCGTAAAAGTCACCCGGAGTCGTTTGTCTGGGCCTCACGCTGAGTTGGCGGATGTTTGTTGCTTTCCTTCACATATTATAATCAGCGTCACACGAGCTGGTAACACCTTTTACAGGCGCGTGCCTCTCACACCCTGCTGGGCTGCTGCACGTGCCCGCAGATTAACGAAAGGCCCATTGGCGCGTCGTTCGCGCTGTATTGAGTTAGATACTTAATAAAATGTGCTCAAAGTGCGCCATCAAGAAAAGCTAAGATAGACATTTAATTGAATTGGGCACTTCACTTCTGACTCTAGAAGAATAAACTTTATCTTTGTTTTTTTTACATTTGTGAATAAGCAAAACTTTAAACAGAAAGAAAAACAGTCAGCACAACTCAAAGGCAAAAAGAACATTCAAGCTAAGGTGAAGAATAAAAATAAACACATCTAAACCTTTAACAAAATATTGTTCTTAGTTTTGGATTTATTGGTGTTCTGTGGTTTAAGCATGACTCAAATCTGTGACAAACGGGACATCTGGTGGGAGGAGTCAAAGGGGACGCCCACCTAACCCTTAAAAGCCCTCACTGGCACCAATGTGGCCACATTCAGCTTTGACTGAAGAGTCGGACTGAACTGCTGCGGACGCCAGATACTTCTTGGAATACAATCATGAAGTTGTGCCAGGATTCAGAGGACGCAAAGGCCAAGAGAAAGGTACGAGAATTATCTGAGACTTCATCAACTGTTAGCTTATTATCTATTTGTTTTCTCTTTGTTTGGCTGAACTTGTGCAGTCTTTGGCTGAGAAAGTAGATTGTTGAAATATTTCAGTCTCTTTCTTTCTTTCTTGATTCCTTTTATTATTTTCGTTCTTTGACTAATGAATTATTTTTGTTCTGTCTGGTAGAGTCTCAAACCCCAGGTGGAGAGACGTCGCCGAGAGAGAATGAACCGAAGTTTGGAGAGCCTCAAGAGTCTCTTACTGCAGAGAGAGGTAAAGACCACTGCGCCGAAGTGGTCAGATTGTTCATTAATGAAGATACGGAGTCTGTGTTTGAGAACTTTTTAACTAACTGACTGTTTCTGTCTTCAGGAGGCGACCAAAAGAAGAATCGAGAAAGCTGAGATCCTCGAGCACACTGTCCTCTTTCTCCAGAAATCATCCAAAGGCGACACTATAGAGGGTGGAGGACAAAAACACTCCTTCGAGGACGGCTTCTCCACCTGCCTGCAGAGAGCTGCTCAGTTCCTGGGACCTGAGGGGAAAGGCCTGAGGCTTGGAGCGGCGCTGGATGCGTCTTTCGCTGCGCGCTTTCCCCGTTCAGACTCTGATTCTGCAGGTTACCAGAGAAAAACCGAAGATCCTTCCTTTGACAGCTCACAGGTTCTCCGAAAGACATCCAGATCTATTCTCCGGTCATTAATTGTACGGTCCGGGTATAAAATCTGCACGCCAGCCCTCAAAGGGGGCATGTATTGTAAGAGCATTGGACAGTCACTGGGGGCTTCCCAAACCTCTCCGCAGCCCCACAAAGAAACGAGTCGAGCGAGCACGCAGAGTCCACCACAGAGCCCGTCCGTCAGTCTCACTCTGTGGAGACCCTGGCCGTAACCACCGAGCAGGGAAAAGGACTTCTAATGACTCTGACATGATGAGATATATTAACACAACAGTATCTGTTGTTCATTTGATTGTCTACGATGATGTTTCCAGTGCAATGCTTTAACCTCCTGCTTTGTGTAAAGTGTGAGATATTTGTAGATATTGTACATTTACTGCGATCACACCACAAGCTGCTATGATCTTTATGACCAAATAATGCTGACTGTGCCATTTGTGATGTATTTTTGCACCTTAATTTATTTTATTTTTTCATTTGTAAATAAACAAATTGAAAACCGTAACTGTGCGTATATGTTCATTGATTGTTTGCATGACACGTGCCTAGGAAGCGCGTGCTACCACACACGTTAAAATAAGTGGCACCATGCAGTGCCGTTTCACAGTTTCACACAGTTGGACAAATTAATCATTGTTACTTTAAACTATGACACAGACGAGTAGAGAAAAACATTAATAAACCTAAGTTACTGCATCTAGAACAACTGCATATATAAGATAATTATCTCTTTATTTAGCACGAAATGTCTCATTATGTTGCAGAATAGTCGAATTATATGTATCGATGATGTTGTATAAATATTTAATAAAAAAAAGGAACAGAAAATTTTTAACAAAAGTCACACTTAGTAAAATAAAACTTAAGATCTAGAGACGTAACCGTGCGTAAAGTTGTCTCGCCCGTGCGTAATGTCGTGGCCTCTTGCCTTTACATCTTTTCTGTGATACAGAATATTTATCCCGTTTCTATATAAGTTAAATCAAATATATTCATCGTTGCTGATGTTGTATTTATAGTAATTTGTGAAAATATTGTAGTTTTTGACGTGCGTAAAACTGAAATCTCTCGCTGGACGCTCAGCGTTTAACAAATTCGCTTTAAATTGTCTCACGCCAGGTTTGACTCGTCTGCACCTCAGTCTCCGGAGTGCGCGTGGGAACGAGGGACGGGTCCCGCTTCTCGCACCCCCTTTGTCTCTAATGATGTATGAATTTTAACAGGTAGCAGGGCTGTAAAATGTGGCGCCGCTTCCTCCTTTACACGAGAAAGAGCGGAGACTCTTTCTTGTATGTGAGAAACTTCGGGTGAACGGATCCGGAAAGCCCTTTGATCTTTCCTGGCACGTGCGTCACCGGCACGCGCCGATCCCGCATGCACAGCCCGGCGACTGGTGTGCGTGCCTCCGATTGAATAGCAAACAGCTGATGCACCAAAGATCATGTTTTCCTTTTCCTCATATCATGACTTCAGCGTGTCGAAACTCTGAACCAAAGTCTGACTGAGATTTGACAAGTTTTCAAAGTAGCAGACTTTGTGTGGCGCGCGCTCACACATTACCTCAAATTGACGCGCGTGAATGTGCCAAATGGCGATACATCTTATTCTGAAAGCAGCACGTGAGAACCAGAGAGCCACGTCCTCTCAAGCCACTGTTAATGATGTATCGATTCCAACAGGTAATAAAGTCGAAGTGATGCTCACAGCAGAACTTTCCCACGAGAAAGACCAGAAAGAGACACGAGCTCAACTTTTTCTCTGCACGCAGTTGACAAAAACTAATCAGAATCATCTTACTTTCTTCACCCAAGTATAACTGAAGCTCATATTGTGTTTCCATCTTCTATTGTGTATGACATTTTGTCAAAAGGTACCGCGGATCATGATGAAAAATGATGTACTTTACGCATCGTTTGCCTTTTTAGAATGATGCGTAAAGTCCAGTTTTTTACGCACGGCGCTGTAAGGAATATATATTTTTCTTACACTAACTGTTCAGTCTGTAACGACCAGTAAAGGTAATCGTGTGCCTGTGGGAACCTGGGAGCCACCCCTCGTCCACGCACACTTTGTGAATGAAGTATCTGTTTTAACAGGTAATAAAGTGAGGAGGGGGCTCCTGCTCCACGCTCCCGTGATGAGAATGAGCTGAGGGCGCCTCTCCCACTGTCACACGTTTTCAGAGACCCTCTACACGCGGGGGTGTCAGAGCTCAGATTTGGCAGTAAGACAAAATCCTTTAATATATTTATCACCATTTTGTTGAAAGGACACCTGACCATTTGCATCAGTATGAAAGCCCCTCTTCATGACTGCCCCCTCCTGAACATGAGATCTGAAGGTCTCACAGTAAATCCTGTTTGCTGTTAAAGAATTACAATTATGAAGAGGATCAATCAGTCAATCTTGTCTGTAGCGCCAGTTCATGACAAGTGTCATCTCAAGACACTTAACAATAGAGCAGACTGAAGCCATACTCTTCATTTTATAAATACACATATATACAAATACATATAATAGATCTATTTGTATATGCATGCATACATTCAGAGATGGATCCATCCAGACAGAGACAAAGGGACTAAAAATAAGAATTTATGACAGGGACAAACCCATGGACTCCCAGATCATAAATCTGTCTTCACCACATGTGTCTCTGCTGAATATAGATTAAATCAATCAATCACTCTTTATTTGTATAGCGCCAATTTTGTCCTTGTTAAATGTATAATTTATAAAAGGTAAGCCCCTAGAAATGTGGCATCTCATTTTCAAGAGGGACCTCATGTCTGTATGGCTGTAAAGATCGTTATTATGGATTAATAAATCCAACCTGGATAGAGAGATCAATCTAATATTAATAGTAACATCTACAATGAATATAATTTGGAGAGAAATGATGATGATTAATATAGCAGCATCTCGCTGAATTGCCATTAGAATGGGTTTAACTAAGTATGAATTTATGTTAAAGGACATGACTGTGTTTCATATTCTTTAAAAGCAGTGAAGGTCATGCTGGAGCAAATTATTATAATTATAATTACTTATGTCTTATGTTATTTTCTGAAGGCATAGATTCATCAAGGTATTGTAAACTCAGCTTTTGGCCTAAGTTGATATGACAGCAGCTGCTGTAGATTTGTTGGCATCCATATTTAAACTCCTGCTCCATCGTAATTGGATTGAGATTTGGTGACAGTGTGGCCACAGGAGTAATAAACTTAATACAATGTAAAGAAACCAATTAAGATGATTTGAGCTTGGAGACAGGATGTGTTATCCTGCTGGAGATGGGTACACTGTGGTCATAAAGGGATGGACGTGGTCGGGTAGGCTTTAGTGATGCTCAGTGGGTGAGAATGGGCCCACAGTGGGCCAAGAAAATACCCTCTTCGATCATTACATGGCCTGCAGCCTGAGCTGTTGATGTAACAATATATACTTTCATGTGTTTATGCCATATTGGGAAAGACAAAGTGGACATCCCTTGTGTGAAAAAGCACAAAGAAATCAATGTTTGGTGTGTGGATTTCTTTGTGCTTTATCTTATGCCATATATTGTGACTCTTGAATCTGAATATTGGAGCAGAGATTGAGTCAACAGACCTGGCAAGACTTTCCATGCATCTTCTTTAACAACTGCCTCTCTCTTTTCTGTCATTACTTTATTCTCTTGTATAATATTTGACTCTCATATATTCTATTTGAACCTTTTCAAAAAGGAAACGTAATCTTGCAGAAGACTTTACTATCATTCATACAAATGCTGAGTCAATGGTGTCAAACTCAATCACAGAAGGGCCAAAGTTAAAAGTACAGTTCAATAGGTGGGCTGAAAAGCATCAGCATTTCTTAAACAGTCTAAAATGGACTATTTTGTAATATGGAATTTTAATTTGAGGAGCACATTAATTTACAGGCAGGTTAAGAGTCACTGTCCAGCACATTCATCTGCTGACTACTGATCAGGATGATGGAATGAGGGGTTGGTGCATGGCAGCTGTTGCAGTGCATTGTGGGATATGAAGTGGTGGGAGTGCTAGTTAACCGAGGGTCATTAATAATAGACATATTTAATTACCTTGCGGGATGAAATTGTTAATATTCTGGGCCACATTTGGGCAGACATGTCAGCTCTAACTGATAATAAACATCTGAACTGTACTATTTCAGCTTTTTATGTAAGCTTGAGGGAAGACCAACAGAAAATTGTTCTTGTTCTTAGTTTCTTGCACTATTTTAGTCTGTGTGTGAGTGTGTGTGTGTGTGTGTGTGTGTGTGTGTGTGTGTGTATCTGTTAGTGAGTGCTTCCATGAGTGAAGCCCTATGTCCATGCATGTGGGTAGTTTATGTAAAACAGGGGTGGGAAGGTGGGTTTAAGGGAATGTTTTTATTTTTTTATATATATATATTTTTTCTATGAAAAGCACTTTGAGTTGCATTCATTGTATGAAAAGAGCTTTTAAAGAGCTGGTTACCTTGGTGCATGTTTTGTATTTACATTTGAGAGTAGAACAAAAATCTAAATCAAAATTACATTATTGTAAAAGTCATTTTATTACAGGCATCAGCAGGATTCAGACAACTTTGTGCAACTGAACATTTTGTCAGATTTTGTCCCTGATTTCTTCTTTTTTTATAAAAAACACTCGTTATATGTCGATACATCATGTGTACAGTATATTACAGTGTTTGATGGGGTCAAACATTCATGGGACTCTCAGGAAAACTATTACATTCATTACATTTGACTGGAAAGAGCCTAAGAAACAACATTATCTCCCCCTGGTATAAAAGTATTTATATACAGTCAGTAATAATAACTTAAGCAAAGCAGAGGGAAAACTTAGAAAATGATGGGGAGGGAAGTGGTGAAGTCTTTCAGTTGACAGGATTGTTGGGAAAAGATTCTGATATGTATATCTGGAGGTCAGTCAAACACACTTCCTGATAATTGAGGCTTTATAATCTTGTGTTGGCTGAACTTCTTGAGTTTTGGGTCTTTAAGTAAACAAAGTTGTGAAATTTGAAGTGAGTCATTCTGTGCATTTGAGTAAAGCTTGTTTGAGTTTGTGTGATAAAACTGGACTTAAACATTCACCACTGAATTCCTTGAGGTCAAGCTAACATTGAAGAGCGATGATTTCTAGTTTAGAGCTGTTTTTAATGTGTTTTCTGGGCATTTTGTGCCTTCACTGATAGGAGAATGATAGTGGATATGCTTGTGAAAGGGGTGAGAGAGTAGGGGAAGACACTCTGCAAACTGGCCACAGGCTGAATTCGAATCTGGGCCGGCAAAAGTTCGTATATAGGTTGTTCCTGGTTGCTAACCACCCCGCCAAGCCAGCACCCCATAGAGCTGTTTTTTATCTGGTTACAGATATATGCCTGGAAACAAGCATGTGTGTGATAAGATGTTTATTTGTCCAACATTGTCAGCACATCCAAGAAGGACACATCCAGTATTGAAAAACTGATCAGGAGGGCTGGCTCTGTGGTTGACATGAAGCTGGACTCTTTGGTGACGGTGGCAGAGAAGAGGACACTGGACAAACTGCTGGACATTCTGGATGATGCCAATCACCCTCTACACATGGCCATCAACAACCAGATGAGCCTGTTCAGTGCAAGACTGCTCCTCCCCAAGTGCAGGACCAACAGACTGAGAAACTCCTTTGTCCCTCAGGCCATCAGACTGTATAACTCCTCAATTGGGGGATGAGGAGTAACAGGAAGACAGAGGATGGGAAGGAGCAGCAGCAGTAGCCTACAAGTATTATCTTTTATTTATTATATAATGCAACTGGAATCATAATTTCCCTGAGGGAGTCTTCCCTAAGGGACTAATAAAGTACAATCTAATCTAATCTAACAAACAAGAGCAACCAGGTGGAGCTGTGGGGGTGTCTGGGTTGGAGGGTGAAGGTATAATAGACATATAGAGATTAATAAGCGGATTGGTGGAGCATCTGCAGTGTTGCAGGCATTGAATCTGAAGCTCTGCAGGACTGAAAGGCTTCAGTTTACTGGTCTGTCTTCATTCCAACCCTCACCTGTGACCATGAGCTCTGGGTAATGACCCAAAGCAGGAGATCATGGATACAATCAGCCCAAATGATATTTCAGAGCATGGACATCTGGATGGATCTCAAAGTAGAGGTAAGCAAGAGAGTGAGAGCAAGGATGTACAGACAGATGTCCATCTGGTGACCTTTTCAGTCAATTAAAGAGGACTTTCCTCCCCATATGGACATATCTGCAGCTCTACTGTACTTATCTTTGGGTACAAATGAGATAAATGCTCTCCTTTACTTTTATGATAGTGCTGTAAAGAATTATCCTTATTTAGATTTTATTAGTCTTGGATCATGCTAACCCTTTCATGCATGGTGCCCAGTACAGTAGACTGTTATTGGAAATAATTTGTATACTTTTTAGGTTAGAGAACCATATCCAGCTAACAGGTGGTAAATTTTCAAAACCCTTGTCTTATGTTTCATAAAAATATTATCTTTGCTTATTTTTAACCATAAAAGAGATATTGCATCATAAATCCAAAATGGTCAAAAAAGAGCAAATTGGGTATTATGCCTGTATTCAGATTTCACACCATTTGTATTTTTTATTTGAAATTTTGTAGTAATTCACAAGTGAATAGTCTGATTAAACAGCAGTAATGCATATACTTCAGATTTTTCTTTTTCTTTGATTTACTCTATAAATATTTGTCAAAGACTTTTGTTTGTGGATCTTTAAATTAAACTAAATTTTGCTGCGTTCCAGGCAACCCGTAACTCGTGTTTTTCCCACCTGTAACTCGCGAAAATGCACTGGAACGGCAGTCGAACTTGTTACTTCCGGCCCGTGAACTCGTACCAGATCGATGTACTCCGAGTTATGACTTGTGACATCACAACACTGCCTAACTAATAAGGCAGCCTCTTAATAATGACAAACACTGTAAAGTATAAGCTTCTGTTACCTTACCTGTCGTTTCCCCGCTTCTGTTTCACTAAAATGAGTTGATAAAGCATAAATCTTAATGCCTGCCATGTTGGTTAATTTACATACCAGAATTCCTTGCGCCCAAACCGAAGTCGTATTTTTCCTGGAACACTTTCAGGTCTGAACTCGGAGATTTTAACTGGGAAATGTCCGAGTTACAGGTTGCCTGGAACGCAGCATTACACTGTTGATGCATGGTGTCCACTGTAGTGGACAGATGCATAAATCCTTCAGAATATAACATTCAAAAAATGAACCAAGCATTTAGAAAAAACAATGATCTCTTGTGTTTTAATAATTCATGCATGAAAGGGTTAATGTTGTAAATATCCTTTTTTTGTATTTTATTCTGTCTGTGAACAAAATAACTCAAAAAGTTATGGATGGATTTTGATGAAATGTTCAGGAAATGTTCAGCATGGGAAAAGGAAGAAGTAATTATATTTTGGTGTTGATCCGGATCACCGTCTGGATCCACCATGACGAAAAATGTGATTTTTGTGAATAACTACTGAACTAAAATAGATATCATTGTGAAGCTAATGGTATGTTTTCATGGCCAAGGAATCTAAATATTTCAATGAAATAAAGGTAGGACTAATATTTATGGTAAAATTTCAATATGGGAGAGGACTGTGTTACTGGTGGAGGTCTGCGCTCTCTGAGTGCTTTTCTAGTTTTTTATGCTGTGCTGCTTAGAGCTTTGTTTATTGCTTTTATATTTCTGTATTGCTGATACCAGGACCTCAATAACTAGTTTCTTTCTTTACTCATGTAAGTACAGACTGGAAAGACAGATAATTCTCCTTTGAATAGCTTATCATGATTTCTGAAAGCAGACAAAACTTAACTTTTGCCAATGCACTTAACATCAGCATTTTCTTGAATTTTTGGTTATTTTATTTTTATAGGGTCAAGCTCTGATAGAGACACTTTTCAGCAGTCTTGTCTGGTCTGATAAAGGAGTTTACATTTTGGGAAATTTTCAATAGAATCACCAAAACTACTCAAATCTGTTAGTCTGACCTCAAGAAAATTAACTCAGGGAAACTTCAGTGGGACAAATATGTTTTAATGCATTTCAAAGGTCAAGTTAATCAGACTAGCATAAGAATTTAACTTTTTAAACTTCATTTAAACCCAATGGATAAGAAACAGTTTAGGGAGCTTTACTGAAGGACTTTATTTCCTCGCATTTGTGTGTGTCACTATTTTCAAGATTTACTTGTGGGCTTTTCTGACTCCACAGAACAAACGATGGAGGGAGAGAGAGTGAACAGTCACGAAGCGCAGACACAAACAACAGGCCATCACCCTCCCGTTGGGCTTATGTAGATTTTTTTACAGTGGAGGCTTAGCTTTTAGTTTTCTCTTCTCTAAAGGGCTGTTTGTGTGGAGTCAGTGTTGTTGTTCAACCTCTCACCTCTCGTCTTCTGCTCTGAACTCGATGAACTCACCGCTGCCTGCTCTGCTCTGCTGGAATTATCACCATTTACGACCAGTTGTGGGAGATCTGACTGAACGGCAGCATATGTGGGAGGAGAAACAACCACTCTCTCTATGGGCTCATGGGCTGTGTTTTCTGTCACGATAACATAATTCGGCTCAGGCTGCGGGGCGCTGGAGCGGCGCTGCAGTGCATGCTGGGTGCAGGAAAAGGAGCGCTGCCGAGGGGCTGGCTGGGGCGACAGGAAGTGAGGTGTTACAGCCCTGGGGGCTTCGTGGTGCCGCTCTCTATCCTCGTCTTCTGAGGTCACTTCCTGTAAGGTGCTGATTGGCCGAGGCGAGCGGCCCATGACTCTTGGAGGAACCAGCGCTGTTGCTGATTGGTTGAGCTGTGGCCGCCAGTTCTGGGGTGATGGGTACTGGACCCGACTCATTGACCAATCACTGACAAGACAAGAGAAACATAATGATGTTAGACCACCTGTACCAGTGCTCATGTCCTCATTTGCCATTACTGGTATAATTTTTGCACATTTACTTCTCAGATTCTGTCAATACTAATCATAACATGTTTTCATGTTGTTCCACTGGGTTTGGTATTTTGTGTAACATGAGCACCTCCTGCTGGAGCCTTGAAAACTTGAGCAACTGTATTGTTACTAGTCTACTTAGCATCGTCCTTATGACTTTAATGATAGCAGCACTATTAACGATCCTGCTAATCGATTCAATCTTTAATGATTCCCTTAATGATTCCTGCAGACTTTCTGTGTGGGCAGATTTTGGCTTGTAGATTTTTAGTGACAACAATGTCAAACACACGTCACAGCATAGATAACTGCTCCTGCAAGTTGCTGGTGTTTCCACTCACTTAAGGTTGTGCAGTAAAAAATTAAGCCACAATTCTGACCGCTTCTGAAGCCTGTCAGAGGAAGGAATTGATAAGGGAATTTATTAGCTAAAAGACTCATGATATCAATTTTTTGGTGGATCTGTTAACAATTCTCAACTGGAATTGATTTTTGATTCCCATCCCTACTGTGGTGAATTGATTCATTCATTTCAGATCTGCTAAAATACTTTACACTCTGAATCCCTGACATCAAAATGAAACATTTCTGTGATACATAGGTCTTTTACACTGGCAAAGTAATGGGAAAATGAGCAGCTAACAAATGTATAAGATTATTTACTGTTATAGACCAATTTAGAACCGGCATCAGGCACAGCTAACAGTTCATTCAGAGAAAAATGTTCTAACCGAGCAGAAGAAACAGATTGTAGTCTGTTTCTATGGCCAAACATGATTGGGAGAACTACACCAGAAGAAATAAGAAATACGAAAACCGCAGGGTGCATGCACAAGCCACCGGGGATGTGCTTTAAGCTGTGCTAATCTTAGCCTAAAAATAGATAATGTATCATAACGCTGTTAAAAAAATGAGTAACAACAAGCCCACAGGATCATTTAGAGCTGCTGAAGAGTTTATCTAATGACTGTAGGCAGAGGCAGGCTAACACTACCCATTGACTCCCAGTGTTTTAGCTAAGCTAATTAGCAGTGAGTGAGCTCTGCCCATCTCTTCCTTGCTACTGCACATACAGTCAAAAGAATGGTGTCTATCTGCTTGTCATGGATTCAGATGTGAGGCAAGACATGAAAACAAAAAAGTTGGTGTACCCCTTTAACTGTTTGACTTACTTCTGAGGGGGTGGGGTCATGTCTCGATGAGCTATGATCCCAGAGAAGGAGGCACTTCGCCCAGGCAGACCCTGTGAGTTGACCCATGGCGAGTACATCAGAGCGCGCTCCTCCCACAGCATCTCATTGGTTGGTTCCACAGTTACCGGCCCTCTCTGAATCTGGTGAGCCAATAGGAGCTCCAGGATCTGGTGGCGCATGCCTTCTCTGGCCACATCGATGGGACGGCGTCCTCGGCGGTCGTGAAGCTCCAGGTTGGCCCCATGAAGGAGGAGGAGTCTGGCTGTGTCGTAGCAACCATGGAGGGCGGAGAGGAAAAGCGCCGTCTCCCCCTACCACAAAAATATTTATTAATACGATATTCTGTCAGGTTTGGATGAGATTTAACAGAAAGAGGCAGGCTCAGATCTTACCTTATTGTCTTGCAGGTCCACAGCGGCCCCGTAGCGAATGAGGGTCCTCGTTAGGGAGAGGTGGTTTACTGAGCATGCCCAGTGCAGGGCTGATCTCCCTGAGAGAGACAGTGTGAGTGGAGGGAAGGTGAGGGGAAAGAAGGGAGGGAGTAAGTCAGCCAATGAACAACCATTACACAACAGAGTCGAGCCCAGGTGGAGAGGAGATGGAGACCGGGATGATGATGAGTGGAGGTGATTATTTCAGCCAAAAGAGAGGACAGAGACACGAGGGGGAGATGGAAGAACAACTAAAGCCAGAGGAGAAACGTGAGCAGCAGAGTTAATTTGACTAAAGTTTGAGAACATCAACTTTGTTCAGAGTCAGAAGAGGCCAGCAGGGGGTCTGGAGGAAGGAGATGTGAGCAGCGAAGAAGGAGGAGACAAGCACAGAGTGGGAGAGGAGGGAAGAGAAGGGGTACGTTACTCAACCCCTCAGAGAACAGATGGTAGAAAATGACTTAAATAAGAGCTTCACATTTGTTTTCTTCCCCAAGATGAGATTTAATAAAGGCTTAATCAAACTATCAATCAAAATCAAAATAAAAATTAACCAGCTGTTGGTCATTTTCATTGGGAAAGGCTCCATTCCTGGTTTTCCCACTGGTACTTTCCTTGATTAATGTGCTCCAGTCTTTTGTTTTTATGATAAACTTGGTGTGATTATAATGTATTATTTACCTGGCTGCAAAGCAAACTTTCCTGAGGAGACAATAAGGTTGAAGTTGAGTTTGAACATTTTCATGCACTATGAAAATGACTGCAAACTACAGTTTTTTTTTACCTGAAATTATCTTTCTGGCCTCCTAGTATTTAATCCTGCACCCAAGGAAATATATATACACCAGTACATTCAAATATTTTGTAGCCCAATATCAACATTTTAGTGGATGGTTATTTTCTAAGAATTCAGGGCAGTTGTTATTCAAGGGTGTCCCAATACAACTTTTTCACCTCCAATACAATACCGATATTGTAGCTTTGAGAATTGCCCGATTCTGATATCGAACCGACTTTTATTACTTATTCAGTAGTATGGACTGTAAGAAAAGGCTTGATCAGGTGAGATTACTCAAACAGAGAACAGTAGTCAGCAATAGTAGGTATGTTTGTATTACCAGTATGATCAGTGTTGTTTACAGGTACTCCTGCTCTCAGCAGCTCTAAAACCACCCTGTCCAGGCCGCTTCGCACTGCACGGATCAGAACCACAGAACCATCAGGGCCGCACCACTCTGCTGACTGCAGACATAAAAAATAAACAGATGTTAACTACATAGTTCATTTTAAATTAGTCTAAACGAAATGGTCAGTAGTGAGAGTTACTTTATTGACCTGTTCATTTTCCTACCTTTTTATGTCTAATGAAAGAAAACATCAAGAACATGTCAAAAAAGTGTTATCAAGAAACCAAAGACTCCCTGAGTTAATATGTTAAAAAAGTGTTATCAAGAAACCGAAGACTCCCTGAGCTAATCAACAATAATCAAAAACAAAGAACATCATTAATCTTTGATAACAGTGGAATCAAATATATTTATCGAGACAATTGCAAGAAATAGAAAAATAAATCAAAATTTCCGTCTAAATAAACTCAAACTCTTCTCTCATGGATATAAGATGGTGGGAACACATGACAGACCTGCTGTGGAGGACTGAGCAGAGGAGGAGACATGGCGTTTCTCTCCCATCCTCTAGGAGGAGCTGCAGGAGAACAAAATCATTTAAGATAAACACCAACCAATGGGCCTGAAGCTTCCTGATGTTTAAACAAATGCTGTGAATGAACAAGTATATCTACTTTACCCCCATACTACAACTGATCAGTATATCTGTATCAATTTCATTAACAAGGTTATACAACTTTATTTGAAAGACAAGCCTTCTTTAGGTCCACAGCTTAGTCTAGTATATTCATTAAAGAGGCTGAAGCTAATATTCATTTTAAGACTTAAAACATTACATTGTAGATGCTTTATATGTGTAAATAATAAGATAAATAATGAGAATCATATTTAAAATAGATGAATTATCACTGTTTTTTAAATCATTTGGTCTTTATTATGCCTGAAAACAATTTAAAAAAAATCAAAATATACACATTTGTAGGAACATTGACTCAAATGAATTGTTCCAATGTTTGTCTGAAATTCTTGTGGATAACATCATATAAGTTGTTTTGAAAACAAATATTTTTCTGCTGCCCAGTAAATTAGGCAACTTTTTTTTTAACTCAAGTTTAACAGTATCAAACATTAACAAGGATTTTTCTTTATTTGATCATCTCTGTGTCCAGGGTTTTTCACGAGAACTGCTTCTCATTAAATAAATGATAAGTTTAAATGTCTTTTAGCCAGGCTCATTATATTGCATGGAAATTTTGGTAAACATAGTTATCTATAATTTGATCCCTTCGCTCAGTTACAATAACCCTACATTCTTGTTAGATATGCTTTTAGCTCTGTGGGTTAAACAAATTAGTAAACAGATGTTACATTGTGTAGGTCTGTGCGTCTGTGAGCTTCCTCCTCTGAAGTGCTTCTGCTCGGGGTTGCGGTGGTCACAGATGGAGGCGACCTCCTGACGCTGAGAGCATCTCGCATTGATATCCTCCATTGAACTCTGGGTAAAATCTGTGTCACTTCCTATATCCTGGTCTCTTTTGAGAGGCCTGAAAAACAAGTGAGGGAAGGAAGCATGTTAAAAACCCATATTTGTTATACTGCATTTAATTATTTTAACTTATTATTATACACCACATATTGGATTATTTTATTAGATCAGGATTTGTGCAGCTTATATGTTTATTCAGTACTGTTTAGAAAAGAAAATTGACCCATATTTGACACATGGTTGGAGTGATTTTAGGATAAGTAATGATCAAACTGACTGCAGGATTAACTGTCAATACATCATTTTTATAACTATATATGATTGATCATTGATCAGTTATTTCAAATTAAAAAGTCCTTTTCATTTGTTCAGTTATATAATATGTTTGCAACTTTTAACTAAACTCTGCAAAAGGTGTTCTCCTCCAGATGATGTTCAGTGTTATCAAGTAGAGTTGAATCAGGATGATTATAATATCAAATACATTAGCTTTAGTGATTCTGATCTGCTCTTTACCCTGTAAGGACAAAACCAGCATATGAATTAGGCTGTATATTGCTGCAGATTAAGGACGGGACATATTGAGATATTGATACCACTGCCATCATTGACTCTGCTTATCAAAATGATTTCTGTGGATTTTCTATGCAGGAAAAGTTGGCATGAATTTTCAGAGGCAACGATGTCAAACAGATGTCACTCCTGATATTCATTGCTTTTCTGCAAGTTGCTTGTGCTTTCATCCACTTAATTCTGTGTAGTAAACTTATGTTTGTTGCTTTTGACCCCTTCTGCCCCCTGTCTGCCATGATTACATTGTTGACAGCTTTGTTATCATTTCTGCTGCCTCTGATGAGAGCTTGATGCCTTGATTTACAAAGCATGCAGAACAAAGAAGAAGGAATTGATGAGCAAAAAGATGAATGATATCAATCCTATTAGCTTTTTTGTTATTGATTCTACACTATAATTGGTTTTTGATTCCCATCCCCACTGCAGATTGTACCAAAAGGAACAACTCACTGAATTTTAGATGAGAGCAAACTAATAAAAAACAGCACTGGCGTAACTGTCAACTGTACTGAGAACATTAAAAATGGTATACTTTTAGGCTTGCACTAGGGATGGGAATCGAAAACCAATTACAGTTGAGAGTCGTTAACAGCTCCATCAAAGTATGGATATCATGAGTCTTTTTGCAAATCAGTTCTCTTATCAATTCCTTCCACTGACAGGGTACAGAAGTGTCAGAACTGTGGCACAATTTTTTACAAAAGGCGCCTACTGCACAACCTTAAGTGAGTGGAAACACCAGCAACTTGCAGAAGCAGTTATCAATGCTGTGACATGTGTTTGACAATGTCGCCACTGAAAATCTACATTTCCCCACATGGAATATCTGCAGGTTTCAATAAAGGGATTGTTAAATAATTGTATTGATTAGCAGGATTGTTAATAGCATTGGTAAAATCGTATCAATTCCCATCCCTAGCTTGCATGCACCCCTTTTCTTTGAGGTTATACTTCACTTCAGTCAGAGAGGAACAAAGGCCAGGCTGAGTGCTAAAGCAAAACCAAAACAAAGAGGCTAGTAGTATGTATTTCATATGTATGTATTCCATTCCCATTATCATTATAGCTGTTCATATAGATATTAGCATGATCTCCCCATCCATGATCAATACATCTACAGTATCTATTTTTTATCACCACATAGTCATGAGGTCCCTCTTGAAAATGGGATGTCAGATCTCAAGACGCCTTTAACACATTTATACTTAATGGACACAAATATGGTTGGGATGCTCTTGTGGTCTGGGCATCCATGAGTTCGTCACTACCATAAATTCTTATTTTCAGTAAGAATATCATTGATTATACTTCTATAAAATGATCACCACAACCATTCAGACATGAGGACCCTCCTGAAAATGAGATGTAGCATCTCAAGAGGCTAACCTCTAATAAATCAGATGACAGGTCTGTGTTCATGAACCTGTCACTAACTTTAGTTCTTACTTTAGTCCACTTGTCTCCTCTTACCTCCCTTCCTTCGCCCTCACACCCAACACAGCATCGTGTGGATTTGCTGTTCATCATGAGACTGGGATCCACATCCAAGATTTCCTGCTGCTTAACAGGTTTTTTCTTGCCGCCATGAAGGAGGGATTCATGATTGGCTATATGGATTCATGTTGGGTGTTGGATGTATATATTTGTATATATATGTATATGTGTATCTTTATATGTATAAATGTATCTATGCATATATGTGTATCCACAAAATGAAGAGTTCTTGCTCTATTGTAAAGTGTCTTGAGATAACACTTGCTATGAATTGGCGCTATACAAATAAAGATTGATTGATTGATTTATATTTCTACAGAAAGTTACATAAAGTACTAATATTTGTCTAAAAATACAGTAGATAATGAACAAAGTGTAGAAAAGGAACAAGTAACAACAAGCAAACAGGACCGTTTAGAGTTGCTGAAGAGTTTATTTGTTGACTGTAGTCAGAGGCGGGCTAATGATTTCCCATTGACTCCCAGTGTTTGAGCTAAGCTAATTAGAGGTAAGCAAGTGTAACCGGCTGATCAGCGGTGATGTTCTGCAGCTGGGGCGGAACCAATGATTGGCTCAGCAGTTGTTCCGGGGGAGATAAATTCGGCCGGACATGCAGCTCTGTCCTTGTTTCCTTCCGGGACCGGAGCAGGTACGAGCTGTATGTTCGATGATAGCTGTTGTTGTTTTGACTGTGCAGTAATTATTTTATTGTCGTTGAAGGGGTTGGTATGGCGGCGTAAGTCTCGACGGGTCGATGTGCTGAGACGGTGAAGCGGAGCCCAGTGTTACGTGCGGGGTAGTGCTGGAGTGAGGTCGGAACAGCCGAGGCAACAGAAGTTTTAGCTCACACAGCCATTTAGCTCCCTGTTTACGGTGAATTAAGCTCCGTTTCTCCTTTACAGTTTGCCGCTGTTGCCTTGTCTTTCTTGTCTTTCTTGTCTTTCTTGTCTTTGTTAGTTGTCCTTTTCAGTTGTCTTTCTGGTAGTCTTTTTGCATTGTTTTTCTAGCCTTATCTTTCTTTTTTCCCGTTCCTATCCCCGTTGTTTCGTTGTTAGCTTTTGGTCACCTTAGTTAAGTGATGATTTCAGTTTTCACTCAAGTATGACCTTTTGGTCTCCAGGTTAACTTTGGGGTTAGTTTGCAGAGACGCTGCTCAGTTCAGTAACAGTTTGCAGGGATGCTGCTCAGTGAGTTAGTTAGCCTTGTTTGTTTGCATGCCTACTTAGTACTAGTTGTGTTACATTGTTTATGGTCTGACTTACCTGATTCTCTCCATCCATCCAGGGGTGTCTGCTCAATGTGCAACCCAGAGTTAATTTTGTGCATATTTATTGAATAAAGAAACGTATTTTTATATTGTGGCAAAGAAAATAAAGATTGTATTTATGTTTTTCTAACACTGCCTTTGTATTCATTTGTGCACTTGCCTGTGTTATCTTTAAAGGGGAAACCCTCTGTTGAAGGGTCATAGATTGTGGACAAAATTTAATATTCTTTAGGTGAACGTCCTAAGGTGGCGTTGTTGGGTAATTGTAACACCAGAAGTCCCTCACCAGTCCTAACTTGGTCACACAAGTTTTGCAGTCTTTTCCTTGTTACTGCACTCACAGTTTAAAGAATGGTGTCTATCTGCTTGTCATAGACTCAGGAGTGAGGCAAGACACGAAAAGAAAAATAAATTGGCATATCCCTTTAAGAACTTTCACAGACCATAAAGCTTGTTTCCTAACTTTAAGAAGTTCAATTGTTCATAAGGTATACTTCCTGTGAGGCTGAGGGTCTGAAAATAAATACAGGATGAAAGTGATTTAAAACCGATTGACAGGAAAAGGGTCCAGCCTTCTCATTAACTTACCAGGATGACCTCGAGCCTGTTAAAGTATACACCTTATTTTTCTACGTGACATCAGTCCTCAAGCAGACAAAACATCCTCCCACAGACCCATGGAGCGTCTCCTCCCACTCACCGCATCCTGATGGCGTCCTCCCCCAGCGGCTCCCTCCTCCTCTTCTTCTCCGCCTCCTTGGCTTTCTTCTTTTTCCTCAAGCTGATCTTCTCCTTCTCCCTGCTCAATCTGACCCTCTGCTCCTGGTGTTGGATGTATATATATTTGTATATATATATGTATATGTGTATCTTTATATGTATAAATGTATCTATGCATATATGTGTCACCCTCCTCACCACAAAGACCACCACCACCACGGTCAGGATGAGCAGGAGAGGGATGGCTATGGCTGTGGCTATCACGGCCCAGAGCCACGATGGGGTCTGCTCTTTAGGAGGGAAAATAAATGTTAAAATGGAGAAAGGCATCGTTTTATGAGGGCTATCTTTATGAAAAAACAGAGAGAACACCTACATTATTCTAAGACTGGTTTACATAAAATATTTCCCTCTGTCTCTGCTACATGTGATGAATGCAAATCTATTGATGGGACCCTAGGGCACCTTTTCTGGTCTTGTCCTTGGCTCATGATTTTTGGAATAGCATGATTTAATGTTATAGTAGTATTTATAGGAGACAGTCAGGATGGCCTTTGTGTAATAATGTGCTACTTGACCAACATTTTGACCCTTCCCTCTGCCTTGCAAAAAGTCCTCAGATTTGGTTTGGTGGTTGCAAAAAAAGAATTATTCTTAAACAGTGGGAATCAACCTTCCTCCCTGCTTTAAAGGATGGTTGAATTGATTGCCATCCAAAATTTCTGAAGATCAGGGGGCCCTTTTATTGAGAGTATAAAGTTGGAGAAACACGAAGTTGATAACTGAGTATTTTCTGGCTGTATATTATGTGTCAGACTGGACTGTACTGACACGCAGGGCTTTATACTTAGTATGGTTTCATACTGGCCCCCTTGCCCCATCCTAGACCGCTAGCAGGCTCATCATCTTGGCCTCTATTCCAGAGTTCTGACCCCTTCATCGACATAAAATCCATATATTAAAATGGACATTTGACCTTGAAAATATGCTGGCAGAACCTTTTTTGGTTTAATTTCTATTTAAATTTTATTATCAGTTTTTGCATGTGTGTATGCATATAAATATATTTATTAGGGGTGTCCCCATACAACTTTTTCACCTCTGATACCATATCACTATTGCAGCCTTGAGTATTGGCTGATATCGATATCGATCCGATACGATATCAGCAGGAATCATACATACTTGTATTACTTGTTTTGTAGTATGGACTGTAAGAAAAGGCTTGATCAAGTGAGATTACTCAAACAGAGAACAGTAGTCAGCAATGGTAGGTATGAGAAAAAATGACCAATTTGTTTTTAAAGCTAGGGTTGGTAATCTGATTTAGATACACTTTTTGTAATACTGGTTAAAATTATCTTTATGACCCAATGGCAATCAATTCATAATGTGCTCTTAAAATTGAGCGAAAAATATACGCTATCTACAGTAAAACAGGGAAAACACCAACCAATCACATCTTTGTAGCCCATATTTTAAACCAATCAAATCCCATCGCCGTTCTGCCGCCTCCTGTGTGTACACTTCACTGGCATGCACAGATTCTGATTCAGAGCGTGTAGCCGAGCTGAGAGGGATCCAAGTCCACTGGAGAATGCTTACCTGTCAAGTTTTGGCTTTGAAAATAAGGGAGCCATCCCACAACCCCAACCAAGCTCCAGTATCCCTCACATTTTAAGACAGGCGTACAAGAAATCTAAAACAAACACTTTGTTTTTCTTGGTTTGTTCCTCTGTTGGCTCTAATCTCGTGACAGCTGCCGCCCAGGCTACTGCAGGTGGACGTTCTCGCCAGGCTTTTTCTTCTTCTTCGGTTTTACGGCGGTTGGCAGCCATCATTTTGGAGCATTACCGCCCCATTCAGGCTAGAGACAGAGCTCAGTTTGGAGAGGCAGAGGAATGTTTTTATTATCATATCATCACATGGGATATTTACGGGAGAATACTGATACAGGAGGACGTCAGGAAAGAGGATAAAATACGGAAAATACGGTAGTTTCATGGCCAAAACAGGAAACTTGACAGCTATGTAGAGAATGTCAGAGGAACTACCTATACCCCGATCAACATCAGGTTGTGAGCACTAACTAACTTTCCATGTTTGTTTTTTTAACTTCACTATGATAATGTTTTGGAGGAGGGGTGGGAGGGGCTAGGCAGAGCCTTGAGGAGATGCTACATTCAAATTCATGCTAGTTTTCCAAAATTACCCTAGTTTTAACCAATGGGTTCAATAAATTTTAACCTTAAACATAAGAATATAGTACGATTAAATAAAATAAAATAAAAATAAATTAGAAGACTCTGAAAAGTGATCTCAAGAAATCCAGTAAAAACAAAAACATATTTTTAACTGCAAAATAACCACTGTGTTTAACTTAAAAATCAGCACATTCTACAACTGAATTTAATGAATAAAAAAAAAATTAGAACAGACTACTTGTATTGGAGTACTTATATCAGATATTTTAGATGCAGGTCGATATATTCCAATACTTGTTTCATTTTGCTGATATTAGACCGATATCCAATATCAATATCTGATCGGTACACCCCTATTATTTATTGTATTATTTTTTCCCTTGTTGTCTATGAGATTGTTGTTGCTGTTGTGTTATATTTAAAATAATTAAAATTAAAAGCAGAGAACAACATCTGGTGCAGATGCAGATGCTTTCAACTCCTAAACTTCTCCAAAATGACTACCAGCACGCAGTGGTGTAAAGGAGCGAAGTAATAGTACTTAGTTACAGTATTTAAGTATGTTTTGGGAGTATCTATACTTTACTTGAGTTTATATGTTTTTTGCAACTTTCACTTTTACTTCACTACATTAAATAATAAAAAATGATACTTTTACTCCAGTACTTTTAAATTGGCAACTTAGTTACTCGCTACATAATAAAATGTGAATATAAATGACACTTATTTTCACATTTTACTTTAAAGAGGACCATACAGACTGTTCATGCTCTTGGGCGAATATCCGACTCTCTTGACTCATCTCAGTGAGACCACGCACGCAGCCTGCATATGATCGTCAGTGCAGACAACAACCGACAGCGTGATGGAAGCAGCCTCATCCACTAGCAATTGTGGGAATACCCCATGGATGTATTATAAGATCATATGGACCTACTGAAATCATTCCCTGCCATCTGCAAGTTGTCAGTCAAGCTGAACACACCTCTGCTTGCCTCTGTAGCCTGTGAACGACTGTTTAGCATTGCAGGACTCGTATTCAAGTCGAGGAGCACGACTGAACCCATGCAATTTTGAAATTCAACTTCTGCTATAGATGAACCGCAACTTTGTGGACTTTACGTAAGGGAGGAATGGAGAGAGGGAGTAAGAGGTGAAGGGAGCTGAGGGAGGAAGGAAGAGTCAAACTTAAAGCTGGGGTTGGCGATTTGATTTAGACACACTTTTTGTAATACTAGTTAAAATGGTCTTTATGACCCAATGGTAATCAACTCATAATGTGTTTAAAGAACATTATGAAAAATATCCGCTATCTACAGTAGGAGTAAAACAGGGAAAACCCCAACCAATAATCATGCCGGGACACCTGCTTTTAAACCAATCAACCCGCCTACTGCGCGTGCATTTTCCCGGCGTGCACAGACTGGGTGCGTGTAGCCGAGCTCATACATATCAAGAGTCCGCGGGAGAATGCTTACCTTTCGTTTGGCGGAGCCCTGAGGAGATACTACTTTCAAATTCATGCTAGTTTTCCAAAATCGCCAACCCTAGCTTTAATAAAGCTCGGAAGAGCAACAAAAATTTGTACCTGTTCTCTCTGTTTGTACTTTTACTTTTAATACTTAAGTACATTTAATAGTAGCTACTTTAAGACTTTTACTTAAGTGATTTTTTAATGAGTGACTTTCACTTTTAGTTGAGTATATTTTATATTAGATATCTTTACTTTTACTCAAGTATGGGTTTCAAGGACTTTTTACACCACTATCAGCACGTCACCTACACTCTGGAAACGGAAAGCTTTTTAATGTGCTTTCCTTGGATGAAACTCAAACCCTGACGTGTGTGTGTGTCTGTTTGTGGGTGTGTTTGAGGAAGGACATGTGAGCCTACCTTTAACTTCCTTTATCACCGTTTCCTCCCCCCTGCTTCCTATTTCCTCTCGGACACCTCTAATGCTGATGACGGCCTTCAGCTCGGGGAGGGTGGGGAATGACGACGGCCTTAACGCCATCGCTGCACGCAGGAAACTGGCTGCCTCGAGGGCATAGGGGAAGCAGGTAAAGGGCAGGCGGGTGCATGGCCTGTTGTCCACCTGGAGGAAGAGGAGGGAGCTAACAGGGAAAGAGAGAAAAGGACATGTACCAGTGCTTCAGGACACTTTGTCTTTCACAAGTGCTGGTGTGTCAGGAAAGCTTTGTGTTAATATTTCAAGAGTTTAATGTCTTGTTTTTCTTTGAAGCGGAGGTGGGGCTCATATAAATCATTTCTTAAAACTCGATTTTACAGACTTGCTTTTACATGGTTCTTTATTTGCTCATTAATGTATTTTTAGCCTATTTCATCTGTTAATTTCAGCTCTACTATTTAGTCTCTACTGCTCTTGTTCCATTCACTGGTTTCCCAAGTCTTGGTTCAGTTTTTAGCGTTTTTTCCACACTGTGCAGTTTGTTCTCCCATCTAGAGGTCAAACTGTATTTTTTTTCAAACAAGTAGTGCTCTCTAGCGTCTCGCTTTTTTTAAAAGTGCATTGCAACAGCTGAACTCTACAGCAGCCGTTAAGTGTCTGGAAGCTATGTTTTCTCTATTTTTACTTTATTTCCAACGAAGATTCCCTCTACTGTGGTGTGGTATAAGTATGATCTTGCATTATGAATGAAAGTGCAGTGCAGGTTTTTAAACTTGCACATCTTGCTGTGCGCCTTCTGTGTTTCAGTCACACTGGCTCTGAGCTAAAGCGTGTTTAGCCTTGGCCTGTAGTACTACGTAGTGCTTTATGTCCCTCTTTGCTGTTCATAGTTTTTTATAGACCTGAAGGACACGGAAGCCTCTATAGGACTTACCTGTTCTATGTAATTACGGATGAGAAGGACAAGTCAGATTGTTGGCAATTTGACACAAATGAGGAAATATTTATAAATATACACATTGTTTTTAGCTCATAAATTACATAAACACTACACACTGTCCCTTAATTAACTCCCTTTTTCCCCAATTTATTAAAATCTTCCAGTCTCCCCCATGTGATGTCATCACCTATTCATCTATTTATTTTGTTATTGTATTTCTCATAAACAGCAGTCAGTGCATTCTTAAACACCCTTATCACCAAGCACTGCAAAGCAAGTCCAAACTAGAGGCCATGGTGATGTTTTCTTTGACGTTCAGGGGATCATTTCGGAGGAGTGGGTTCCAGAAGATTCAACATTAAGGGGCTGTTTACACGAATCCAAATACAGTCAAATCTGATACATTTTCATTGCGTTTTGGCCTTGTGTTTCCATGGGAACTCCATACAGAGTGCCCGAGTGCGCAAACTTTTGAAAGCAGTGTTCAGAGTGAATAGTCTTCAAAACTCTCCATCATGCAGCTCAGTGTAAACTAAAGTCAGAGCGTTTCAGGGTGAAACGATGATGTCACCACATGTGCAGTACTCTTACATGAAGGCTGTGCATGAATACCAGGAACAACAACAGCTTTGGCCGTCTACAGAGTGACATGAGCTGCTCACTGTGCTCGGTTTGTTATCCAGACAAAACTATCCAGTCAGATTTGTTGTCCGAACAGATTTGTTGTACAGAAAAAAAAACTCCTGCGACTCTACTTGCCATTGTTGTTTGTGAGAAGTTTTTTTTCTATGTACGTGTATTCGCCATCTACTGAACCAGCATGCGTACTACAGCAGTTTCATTAATTTCCAGCATCTCTGTGTCAATGCGGATTGAGTTTGAATATGCAAAGGAAAAATCTCTGCGTTTTAAGTCACAGAGGCTCCGTGCAAACACAACCTAAATCAACACAATTACAAACCGGTGATTTCATTCTTTGTCAAGAAAATGTTCCATTTCACACTGCGTTCTTAGTAAAACAGTTTCTCCCTAAAAATTAAAAATTATATAGCTTACTGTCCCTGTTTTCCTGATCTAGCTTCAAGGGACTTTTTCCTTTTTTTCAGAGATCAAATCTGTGCTCAGATGAACACGTTTGGAGTCTGTGTCATTAGTTAAGAAAGAGCGAAAGGTTCTGAGACAACTGTCTGAAGAAGACCTGCTGCACTGCTCTGATCAGTGAAGACCTGATGCAGTAGAGTGTTAAAGCAGAAGGAGACTGAAGCTCCTGCCATTCACCTTTAGCTTCATTTTTAAGTAGCCATACCTCGTGTTCTGAATGTTCACAGATCTCTACTTCATGTCTAGCCATGGTTAAATCATTGGGTTAATTAAAAGAAGAAATTCCATTGTTAGTTCTGTACTTTTGTTCACCTCACTTTTGTAATGTCCATTTATTATTAATATAGTTAAATCTTTTCATGCCTGTTGTAGCTTCACCCAAGTCTCTCTCTACTCTCTGAAACTGGATTCAAGTTGACTGCCACAGTTTCATGTATTTCCCCTCCGTGCTCACCCATTTGAATCAGTCGCTGAACCCTGTGACAGCTTGTCGGTCAGCTGTTGAGCATCAAAGTCGAACAAGTCCTTGGTAGGAGCGAGGGGGGCGGAGCCTCTCAGTTTGAGTGGTGATTGTAGAAGGACGCTGAGCGCCCAGAGCAGGGAGCTGTTGGTGAAGGCGCCTCGTTGCTGTGGGATGTTGGCGTGAACGATCAGTGTGCCTTTCGCCCACAGTGGGCTCCGGTGCATGAAGCAGTCGCTGCCGTCCCATCCGCAGGGGGCGCTGTCACATCCCTGCTCGCAGTGGGAGTTGGCGTAGTGGTCCCGACAGTACAGGACGTGGCTCGGACTGAGAAAGGAAAAAATATCAGATCTGGCAAAATACTATAAAGGTAGCCACACCACAGAAAGATGATACTCATAACTGTCCAAGTAATGCTCATCATAACCTTCACTAAAAAGGTTATGATAAGAGAACAAGAGAAGTAGAAATTGGCCAGTTTACTTGTTTATATATTTGTTTGTTTAAAAGGATCTCCATTAGTTGCTACCAAAGCAGCAACTAGACTTCCTGGGGTCCATACATCCAACAGTCATACATAACAGAAACATGAAAAGACAGAAAACACTTTATAATAACTTATTGTGAGTATCAAAGATGTCAAAGACACATGAAACATCAGCACCAATTTAATAAGAGAAACAAAAAAAGTCTGGCTTCACCTAAAAATAGGATACCATAGCAGCTAATTCTATATTTTGAGTTCATAGTAATAAATTGTGTCCATTCAGAGTTTAGTATGTAGTATTGACAATTGTTTTGTAAAAACAATGTACTATTGAGAAGTGGATTCACATAAAAAAATAAATAAATAACTTTTATTTCTAGAATGTATAATTCATGAATATGTAATCAGCCTAAGTATGCCAATATATGTTATTTAATTTCTTTTGTTGACAACTTATGTTGACTGACATAAGTTGTCATTATCTTTAAGGGTCAAATATGGAGGCTTAATAACAACACTACATTCTTCATCAGGCAAATGTCATTAAAAATCACTAATTATGAATTCATCCTGATGGATCTACAATACAGTTTAAGGAAAACACACAACACCTGTAGAGACTGAAACTGTATAACAAGGAAGCATGTTTGATAATACTTTGGAACCTTTGCTGAACTTTTTTGATGGTAAAAAATGTTTAATTTTATTGATGCTGTCACTTTTTTTTCTCTTAGTTGTTAAGCACATATATTTTCATGCTTGATAAGTGTTTTTTCTTATGTTTTTCCTTTCCCTCGTATCTCTGAAAATTGATTAAAAAATATTTTAAAAAAAACAGTAAAAAACACTGTACTTCATGGCTACATTGAAAAAAAAAACTTTGAAGGGATATATCTGAAGCACCCTAAATAATAACTAAACAATGAGCTCCAAAACACAGATGACCCCGAGAAGATTTGAATTGTCGTTTCAGAGATATCAGTAAACGATGTGAGTATTGCTGTTCGAGGGCACTGATGATCCCGTGGAGTAGGGAGGGTTCAGGGTGCCTCAGAAAAAAAAGGCTGAAAAAGACGTCTTATAATGAACTGATTTTATATATTCTTGCTGTTGTCCTCTTTTAAAAAGCACCTGTCAACATTAACTGGGACGTACTTGTTCACACCTTTTTATGAGAATCACATTCAAATGTCAATGCACAATTACAACAAAACAATAAGCAGTATGTGACATTTCTGAATCAGTGACTGGAGTTGAGAGTTTTCCTATTTAAACAATCAACTTATAATGAGAATACAAATATTTTTCTTTTACTTGCAGGGGCTCCAGTCCCTCTGGCAGTCGAAGCCATCTCGTAGACACTCTGGGTCTATACACTCTCTGTCGCACGACCCGTCACCAAACTTGTCAAAGCACTTTCTGTTGACTGGACACTGACTCCAGGGGTCTCCAGATGCAGCTGGAGGGTGAAAAAACAAGTGGTTTCAAACAAAAAAAGTGAAAAATGCAGCACAGTCATTGTAATCATGGTTTGGAAATAGTTTGATTAAAACATTTATCAGTCTTTATTTGTATAGCACCAGTAAAAACAAGTGTAATCTGAAGTCACTTTAGAACAGCAGGCTGAAGACGTACTCTTTTTTAAATGTATGTTTTGGATATTTTGTGCCTTTATTGATAGGAGAGAGACAGTGGATAGGCTTTTGAGAGGGGGTGAGAGAGTAGGGGAAGACACTGCAAATTGGTCACAGGCTGGATTCAAACCCGGACCAACAGAAGCATGTACATGGGACGTGCATGGTTGACAACCACTCCGCAAAACCAGGATCCCCATACTCTTCTTTTCATAGATACACATGTAGGCATTTACACAAGATATACATAAATCCAGAGGTGTGTCCATCAAGGCAGAGACAAAGAGATTAAAATCACTTTTGTCCTTGCTAAATTTAAACTCAATCAATCAATCTTTGTTTGTAGAGCACAATGTTTGCTGAATATAAATGTATTAAAGGTAAGCCCCTTGAGATGTAGCATTGTATTTACGAGAGGAACCTCGTTTCTATGTGGTTGTATAGATAGTTACTATGGATTTATAATCAAGACAACCATGGGCAGAGAGATCAATCTAGTATTAACATTAATATCTTTAATGAATATAACATGGAGAGGAATGATGTTGAAATACAGCAACATCTAGCTGAACTGCCAATAATGTGGGTCTAACTGGTCTAAAAGTAGGAATTTATGTCAAATTATGCCATTTCTGTTGAAGTTTGATGCAAGACAAAGCATCTGTACATGCTGCCACCATAGCAGGTCATTCATGGTTGTTTGTCAAGGTCATACTAAGTGCTCAGTTTTCAGGAACTACCATGTATTTACTTTTGTTGAACCCTCTAAAGTTAAAGGTGCCATGAGGAGAATCTATTTCTGAAGACATAAAGACTCTGCTACCCATGAGCACGCGCAGTGACTGTCGTAATGCTGCGTTCCAGTAACCTCGGAACTGGGAGAGACATCATCTCTGACTTATCAGCATTCCAGTTGAAGTCGGAAAAAAAACATGCCGATCTACCAGGCTATTGTTAGCTGTTGTTAGCACGCCCTGTGTTGTTGTTCACAAATATCACACGAAGAATGTGATTATCACTATGGCAACATTTTTGTAAATATAAGTCTAACAATACTATGTATACAGCTGATCTAGAGCGACACACACAAGTCAGAAGTGCAAATAAATTGATTATTACAGGAGCTAAATAACTGTTCACACTTGGGGCATCCATCTTCAATTGTCAACTCGGGGGTGGCGAGGTTTCACCGAGTGCAGTAGAAAATTCAGACTTCAGGGGGATGTTTCAGTTGCAGTTTCCTACTCGGAACTCGGAAATTCCTACTTCTGACTACAACTGGAACGCACCAAAAGACGTGACCTAAGCCAAAGTGTGTGTTTGTTGTGATGCTAATAAATGCAGCTCAGACCTTCCTCAGAACTCTGCATTGCTTTACAACTTCTTTTTCAACAACTTACAGGATGCAAAGCGACGAGGTAATGTATCTCTTTCTAGTTACGTAGTGGCAGTTTTTGATGTGTGACAACAAGCAGTTTTTGGAAAACTTAGTGTCGTAGTTTTGTAGCCGGCTGTCCGACCCGACCACTTAGCTAAGGAATAGCATTTATAGATAACCTATTTTGATGCTATAAAACTCATCTTAAAGTGTGAATTTCGATCAGGCATATATCTAAAGGTAAGACATTTTTTTGTAATTACTTATAAACTCCTCATAGCATCTTTAATATCAGGAGTTGTCATGATAATGGAGTGGGGTTTAAGGAATGGCCAAATAATTGTAAAATATGAAAATTGGTTTCCTCCATTTACACTGCAAGTTAATCATCATAAGGTGTTATAGGCAAACATAATCACTTACATCACTGATCATGTTTTGTACAAAAATGCAAATAAAGTCCATGAAGGTGTGTTTAATTTCTCAACAAATTTTCTTGTTCTCCTCCCTGTTTCATTTCAACATAAATCCTTTCTCGGAGTGTTTTCACTGAGCGGTTTATCGCATGGCCGAGTCACCCACATACTCATTGTTTCATTTTGCATTAGCAGCTTTTCATAACAATGCAGGTCAAGCCATGAAAGGTGGCTCCTGATATGGACCGTTAGAGGAAACAGGAAATGGCCCCGACATAAACAGGAAGTTTCCAGGAGAAACGAATAGCTACAGGAAATGGAGTGGGCTGAGCCTTGATAAAGGTCGAAGGTCGTCACCGTGGCAATGAGGAATGTGATGGAGCAGGACAATGGACTTGGCAGGTGTGTGCAGGACCATTAAATCATTGTAGAGAGAAAATCATGAACAATGGAGCTGAAATTAGAGATGTTGAGTTCTTTACACTTTGGTTTCACTTGGTCAGCAAAGACAGACACCAAATACAGTGAGAGTTTAATCTTTGTTGTGATATTTTGATACTTATGAAGATAAAACAATATAAGAAAGAATTATATTGACCCTGTGGTAAACGCTGATTCCACGTTACTCCAACATTTTGGTTAAAAAGTAACCAAGACATGAGAGCATCAATTTAGAATGAGCTTACATGCTCAAATGAAAAGACAAAAGTGATAAGAAGTCTAATCATATATTTGTCCTCGAAATTGATCTTCACTACTAACAGCTACTGTCTAATCCCACCTAGCAACCATGACTATGGATGAGAGGCCTGTCAAGCTTTTGGCAGAAAACAATATACCCGAGCGTTGTGAAATGGGACTTGCAAGTCTGACAGTCGATATCAGAGAAGTTTGGAGGGTGCTGTTCACTTTCTTGGCTTCCCCAAGCCCAAGACATGAGAAGAAAGATGGATAAAGCAGTGTGGAAGACCACATGAACAGCTGAATCCCTACAAAATCAACAAGAACACCTACTTTTGTTCTGAAGTAACGGTGCTACTTAACGTTAGCTAACCATAGCTTTGTGTGTTGGTAAGACAACATTAGCAAACAAAGACGTCTCAATAGTAGGTCACATCTGTTAAACGTTGAGTCACTGTAATATTTGAGCAAAAGAAATACTAACAGAGAGAAGTCCTGACATACTGATATTTTAGCATTTTGTGAATGGGCAAACACATTGATAATAAAAGCTAACTTAACATTAATTTATATTCAAACAACATAGTTCAATTTACCCTGTTGTATGAGAAGTTTGTTGTTCTTGTATGTGATAGTTTTAATGTGAACTGTCAACACATGGGCTGCTTCACACTTGTATTGAGATCTGTGAGCTGTCCCTCTATTTTAATGTCCTCTTCATTTGAACTCCAACATTTGATTTGGTGATTTTTTTTTCTCTCTAAAGTCTACTGGAGACCCTTCTGTCGGCTTCATACTTACATTTCTGAAGAAGCTGTTCAGAAATTTGTGGATATTTCCTCAGGAATATCACTCACTGGTACCACTAAAAACTCAATATTTCTCAATCTAGGAGGAAAACTTTAACAGGCATAGCAGCTGTAATCAAGGGGGGCAGGGCTTCAGGAAGGGTCAATGGCCCCCAAACTCAACTGTGTACATGGTAAACCATCAGAACATCATCAACACTGTTAAACAGAGACCTCACATTTTAAATGTTTCATCCAATTGGCCCCACAACACTTTAGAAAAGCAGTGAGCTTTAACATCCCAGAGCTTCTGCATGTTAGCTTCATCACCCTCCATACTAAGACCTCCTTCATTGTACCTACATTACCACACAACCATCACAGCCCAAACAGCACCTTTAGCAGACTCAGGCTCTGCACATGCAACCCCAGGTAGTGACATCACTCATACTACCTATTTGTCCTTGTACATGGTCCCGATTGATTCCACAAATAACCCAAAACTATTTCTACCATAAACAAACAAAAACTCTCTAAACCTTGACCACAAGTGCAACTTTATGGATGGACTGAAGAGAATTTGGATGTTCTCATTTGTGCGTGTATTACAATAACACCTAAAGGGACTTAAGTCAAGGTGATATAGCCCTGGAGCTTAATGCTCATGGAGGCAGTTTGTGAATTCAATATCACAAGAATGATTAGAGGTAATTTCTTGAGCTTTGCCAAAAACAGCCAGTAAAACACTGGGATGTAATGCTAAGATTTTGGTCATCCTTTGTTATTGAACACAGGATCCATCAGAGAGCCACTACCACCCTGAACTCTTATGCAGGGAACCCAGTCTTCAATAAAATGTAAAATGTGCTATATGTCTATCACTGTACCTGCTGCTGTAATACTACCTCAATATCCATTAATCCTGTGCAGCTCAATCTATCTCTGAATAACAATCATGTTATGAGTATAAATACTCTGTGCAATATATTTATTCTGTGATTATCTAATCATCTTGTACATACCCTACATTGCAACATTTTTGTTTTGTATTCTTAATATTTATCCTTTCTTATTATGTTACGTTGCAGAGTTGGATTTTATCTTCCATAATTTTCTACAATACTTGTTTGCACTGAGAAAAGGAGAAGCTCTCCAATCTCGTACATCCAGTATTATGATAAAGGGCATTTTATACTATTCTATTCCATCTCAAGAATGCTAGCATTTTTTTGTTTGTTTTAAATCAAACCTCACAGTAATGTCCACTTTAGAGGTCACATTAATCAACAAGTCATTGACTTGACAATAAAAATTGATTAAATTTGGGGAGACCAGAAGCCAAATCAACCACTACTGTACAATACAGGGTCAGTAGTTTTTGATAAGGCATGGCACTAAATACCAAAAACAGCATTGATTAACAGTGATAAGCTGTTTTCTCAGTGAGTGTAAGTAGTTCTTTTTTCATCTACAGCTTCAGTTTCCAGTCTTCAATGTGGGGTCCAGACTGCCTTGTGAGGCCACATCAAAAACCAACTCAATGTTTTGGTGAGAATGTGTTGAACAAAGTAACTCATGTATTTGTTTTGGCAGTAGTGCCTGCCTCCTAAATTACTTAAATAGCCTCTAATGAATATGATTGACTGACCAATCTTCCAATCACCTGATAGATATGCTGTAGAAAGTTCTGGCCATTCCTTAACACTTGAGAAAAACTGTTTCCCAATATTGCTGTCTATTGTTTCATTTAACACAAAGGATAACTCAGACGATCAACATGCAACTTTGTGATACCTTGGGACCGCTAGCTGTGAGATGGTGTGTAAAATGGCTCACTGGCTTCTGCATTGTTCAAGAAAGCTCTCTTATTTCACTCTGATCAGACGTTTTATCACCTTTAATTGAATTTGTGTTGTCTCTTTCAAAGACTTGAAAATTCTTTAATCAGGTTGTAAAGTGGTCCAGTCATTTGATAGGTGAGCCACAAGTTGTCCAAGCTTCCCTGTACAGCTACAGAGAGGAGCAAACTCCATTTTAAGACTTTCACTCTCTGCACAGTCACAGCCTCCTCCCTCTGGATGAGGGCTTTTAGTCCCAAGGTGTAGAATCCTGCTGCTGTAAATGAAATACATAGGCTGTAGTGGTACTTCCATATTATTCATTTTGTTTGTACCCTTACTTTATTAGTGAGGTTGTTGATTTGTAAGCTTTAATAAGTTTGTAAGCTGAAATATCTCCTTGGCCTTGACTTAAGGAATCTTAACTCTTAATGATTTTACTGTTTTAAGCATTCGGGTTTTTAATCATGGGCTTGTATAGTACGTTTTTTTCCACGTTGTGCTGCTCCATACTGCATGTTTTGTGATGATGGATGGATGCAATAATGTTATCCACAGGTACACATTAAGTAACCTGAACCTGAAGTAGATCAGTTTATTTTAAGAAAAAAATAAGTAATTTAAAAGTAAAGAAATTAGCTACATTTGATATTCAATAATAAACAAGGTAATAGCACTTTTTTTAATAAGTAATACATAATTTGTGTCTAGTAACACTGATCAAGGTATGTGAGGTTCCCAGGATAAAAGTCAGTACACAGGCTTCAAACAGTTTCCATGTTTGCATATAAAGTTAAGAATTATCAGCTCTGGCTAAGAGATGAACTCACCTTGACACCTCCAGCTCAGTCCCAGTAGAACCACCATCCTCAGAGCCAACATCTCCAGGCTGTTCAGGTCGTCCAGATGTTGCCTGTTCTTCTCTGCTGCCCTGTCCAGCTGTTCTGTAAACCTCACGCCAATCTTTACGAGGTGACTTACAGAATTTCACACCTCTGTATGTGCCGTCTCTTCACTCCTGCTGTTCAAAATGAAACGTTAACTCCAAACACTTCACACAGTTCCATCACTAACAGAACCAACACCTTCCACCACCCAGCCCACTTTGTTCACTCGCTCCGATTTTTTCAGAGGCCCTGCGGATATCTGGACAACTTCCTGCCACTGTGTGGAGAAGAATAGGGAAATGACGACTGTATAAGCATGTGTGTGTGGATTTGTAGCTCCTTCTGTGGCCCAGCTTGAAAAAAAGGACCAGTATGGGGTAAGGGAGACTTTAGAGGAACCAATATATCAGTGTGTTAAAAGCTGCAGGGTGTGAGGGGATGGCGTGGTTAGACTTTGACCTTTACAAAGCACACACACACACACATTGTTAAGTCCTGCTGCTGAGTCAAAAATGACAGCAAGTCCACAGTAAGGGGGCTGTGTGAAGTACTTAACCAAAGGAAACAGAGCTGAGGGCATTTTAGGACCTTTCTCGAGCTCCATTCACACTGGCAAAAATGTAAAATAACGCAGGTGAGCTGTATGTGTGAGCACAAACAGGATTTTTATCTTTAACCTACGTCTCCCTCATTTTTTCTGCATAAAGCAGGGGTGGGAAAAGGCCAGCTTCCAAAAATAAAAACCATACAACAAATTTGAAATAAGGACAAAACATAAGAACAGCCCTTAAATATGATTCATCTTGAGTAATAAACCCTACATGATGCACAAATTAGGAAAATATTTCGACTAACTTTAGATTGCTGGTGCATACCTTCTTTTTTACAAGTCAATAAAGAACACTGCATAAAATCTCTTTTATGAGGCATTCAAAAATAATATACTGTATAATAGTAAAGTAAATTTTGAAACAATGAAAAAGATATGATTGTATTTTACAAAGGAGTAAACATTCTTTTATTGCATTAAAAACAAACTTAAATTGCCTTTAGCTATGTTTTGTGCGCATTAAGTTTTTTTTTTTAATTGTGTTTGAGTTAAAATATATTAATGTTGGTATAATCCCTTTTGCTTTTTTTGTTGATTCATATATGTTTTTCCTCATTGAGAGTCCCTGACAATATGTGACAGTGGGGCACTGAAAAACAAAAGTGTGTGGCCCTTTTGGTAAGCAAAGTTTCCCTTCCCTGGTGTAAAATACGGATAAGCCGAAGTGTTAATGCAGCAGCAAATCAGGTATAATTCATTGAGGGTGAGTGGGGAGGGGTGATGACACTATCCTGTGTGACCAGCGTGAATCCAGAAAAGGGAGGCTTGACAGAAGCTTGATTTTAATACACGCAACTCAAATGTGCATCCTCCCATTTTAAAGGAGACATATCATGCTTGTTTCTCCTTTTCACTATGCCAGACTAGGATGCCTGTAGAGCATTTCTGCCCTCAGTATAAGTCATTTAGTTCCTTCATTGCCCCACAATTGCATTCTCAAAATCCTCATTTTAGGCCATTATCAAGCTCTTGTTGAAACACTTAGTTTCCAGGCTGACCTACAGTTACCTCGCAACGTCACAGCCCTTTGTGCTCTGATTGGTCAGTTCTATCGGGGGTAGAGCCAGCCTGTCCTTCTTCTTCTACTGTATTTTCCGGCAGGCTCAAAGCAGCGACCGCGTGTTGAGTCCCCCTACAGGCCAGAGCTGGTAATGAGTGAGTGTGAGCTAGGGATCTATAAACTGCTGCTGGTGGATGTGTTCCTCGGTGACGGTTTTGTGGCTAACGGACATCACAGAGGAGGAAGTGTTTTATCAGATTATTGTGTCGTCACAACGATTTAAATCTCGCTGACATCTCACAATGACCTATTTTCAGAGGCATCAAATCTCGTTCTAGGATATCAGAAAAAATACAATATCTAATTTTTTGAAAATTAAGGGGGTGTAAGGTTTTGTTTTCAAATTTATTATATTATATGTAAGTATTAAATCATGCATCAGCATGATATGTCTTCTTTAAAGTGTTCTTTCCTTTGCAAATCATGAGAATTTTGTTTTCCATCTGCTCAAAGATGATCACCATTGGATCTCTTACAAAGAGCCCTCTGCTCCTGTTGGATATGGAGCTAAAACACTGCAGTTTTCTATATCCGGTTTAATCATCATGCATATAGTGACTGTGCTTCATATTCACGGCTTTAACAGTTCTGTAGTGTTTCTACAGTTTGTTCAACCACTGAGGAAACAATGATAGGCCGTAACACTGGAGGAGAGGGGGTTGTGTATTCATTTCAGGCAGCTACTGGTGCTATAAACAGGAAAAAAAGGGGTGCTGAGTTTTTTCCTTGTGCATACATAGAAATACAAGCGCATTTAAAACTCCAAAAAAGCACGATGTGGGTTTTTGAAGTGATAAAATTGAACTAGCCCTCAGTTTAGGTTCAATGACAGCTAAATCAGGTGACACTGCTGTAATGGAGACTCAAACCATCCTTGAAATGATAAGGTAAAACAATGTAAAACACACACAAAAAAAGACATTTTTATCTTCATAAACATTTGCCTATAAAAATGGCAAATTTTAAACCTAAAATCCCTAATTGTTATCACTCCATTATGCTAAAAGATAAATATAAACTGGCTATTGATCAGATTTTTTAATGCAAATGTGGCAGGCAGGCAAAAAACATTGACTTTATTATGTATTATGTCTTCTGAATCAGGATCTTTTTTGGTCTTTGGATCAATTGATTGATCAATTTATCAATGGATCTATTCTGACTTTGTGGGTTTTACAAAATTTTCATTTTGCTTTAATTACTTTTTCTTTTGCATCTTATCACATACTTTTACTTTCAGTCATTAAATAAAATCAATGTCGTCAGTATTCCCAGGGAAACTTACATGTTAGGAAAGAGTATAACTTTACCATTACAAAAACAAAAGAAATGTGAAGTACCTCTCAGGTGAAAACAGTTTACTGTGGTTAGTGTGGGCCTGGAAGAACCAGGCATGCTCGAGTTTAATGAACATGAGGTCAGGCATTTTGGGAAAGTAAAATGTCCTGTCCGAAGAACAATCGTGTGTGGTCAATAATTCACCAGAAAACTTTAGCATGTAGCTTCTTTGTCCTTCTATCTAGTCTGTCGCTCCAGTTGTGACCCCGAAACACCTCTTTCTATGCAATACTCTTCCAAGAGCTCATTAAATAAATCCCCAGCTGCACCAAAACCAAACCCTTGGTCCTTTTTGGAGACACACAATCCAAGATTCATTTTTTTAAACACCTCACAGAAAACCTGACGGGACAGAGGCGTGGACTTCTTCTCCATACAGTGGTTGTGGTAGCATCTGTAAACCTCAGACATGTTTGAGAAAACTGGCTCAAGAAACAGCTTTGGGATGGATGTCCCGCAGTAGAGTGAGGGCACTTTGGGTAGACTATCCAGGAATTTTTTCAGGAATATGTGCTCTGAAGCTTTACGGGACGTCCTCTGCATTCGCTTTTTGGTGCTTTCAACCGTCTGGCATGGATTTTGTGCCCAGTTTAGCACCGACCACTCCCCGATTCCCAGAGTGCTGAGGAACATCTTCTTACAAACTTGCTTTCTGTTGCCATCTGCTAACAAATGATACCGCATCGAGAGCGATCTTCTTGATTTAGTCGATGCCGCTCGAGTCCTCTCCACCGGGTCACAGTCCACTAACCCAGCCACATATTTCTTCCTCTGAGTCCAATTCATGCACTGCCAGAAACTGGTGAAGAGCTGGCTCCTGGCCTCTTCGCTGAAGTCTGCACAGAAGCGGTTTGATGCCCGCCTGCAGGCGATGGAGCTACATCTTGGTCCTAATTTCCTTTCAGCTTTGGTGACAGTTGTACCGTCTTGCTTTCGTTTGCTGATGTATGATTTTCCCTCCATCCTGAGCTGCCTCTTCTGATTCTGTTTCCACATCAGCGGCTTTGCAACCCTGGACTTCTGCCTTGTCAGGCCTTCCGGCTCTGTTGGTCTGCTTTCGTCTATTTCAGAGGAGGTTACTGGTTCTGCAAAGAAAAGAGGCAACAAACAAGTAATTTAATTTTTTTTCTCATCAATTTATTTTCACTACGAGCACCAAAATCTCTAAAGTAATAAATATGATTGACAAAAACAGCAGAAAATCTTTTGAGGGAAGAAGCTAGAACAAGCCACTATTTAAAATATTTTAAAAAATCAAATCAAATCAAATCAAATTTATAAAGCACTTTTCATACATTAAAAATGCAGCACAAAGTGCTATACATGTTAAAAACAGTCCCCACCCCCCCATTCAAACTCCACCCCAACGCACATATTTAAAAAAGATAAATACCAGATGAAGTTTAAAACTCCAAATTGACGAGCAGAGTGGAGGCCAAGCACTCCCTTATCATTAAGAATATTACTTTGCAGTATAAATAACATAAGTTGTTTACTCCTGCTCCCCTTAATATAAAAACAAAAGGACACTTACTATATTAAATCCATCACTTTCTTAACCTCGGGCCAAACCACGAAGAAGAACAACTATTAAACTTAAAGCAGTGAGTGCACATTTTAGAAGAAATTCAAATGAAATTACTTTAAGATTCCAACCTTTGTGAATAAAAAAATGAGGTTTAAGACACTGCTGACAAAAGAATCAAGCTGATCATGCATAGAGATGGAAAATGACACAGTTTTAATGATACCAATGCCACACTACTGCCTCAATGTCAATGTTGGCCTACGTACTTGTTGATCTCTTTTTGCACAACAAAGCCTCTTTGCACTCCACTTACTCCGCTGCTCTGTACTCTGGTGTGTAGTGTGTTTGGATCAAGTTAGGATTGGAAATAGTATCATCATTTTTATTTAGGTTTCATTTTAGGTACATGCTGTAAATATCACTGTCATATATTAACTTAGATTATGTCACCGTTGTAATATTATCATGGTTTTTATTCAGATTTTATTTTCAGGGTAATGCTGTAAATATTATCCTTATTGATTTTGTTACATTTTATTGGCTTTATATGTAGTGTTGTAAATACCCTTATTCTGTCATTTTACTACACTGTTCATCTCTTTTAAATTTCTTTATGATTAAAACCGTTCATTTTTCATGTCAGTGCAGGCTGGAGTGTTAAATAAAATTCCTCTGAATTTTTCTCAATTCTGCTTATCGATCAGATTCCTTCACAATATCCTTATTGGTCCTGTGGATTTTCTGTGTGGGAAAAAAATCACATCTACATAGGTGGTAGCAGTGTCAAACATGTGACACTTTAACGCCATGCTGCACGGATAAATTCTCCTGCAAGTTACTGGTTATTCCATCCACTAAATGTTGTGCAGCAGTGTTATTTTTTCCTAAATTAAGCCACAATTTCGACCACTTTTGTCCTCTGTGTGCCATTATTTCATATTGATAGTGCTACATAAGGAATTTCTTAAGGTAATTGTTCAGAAAAAAAAATGATACTGACTTCTTGAAGGAATTGTTATAATTCTCAGCTGGAATTGTTTTTTTAAATTCCATCCTGAATCATGCATATTCTTACTTTTTTACATAATTACAACAACTTTGGAACAAACCATTCAGACTCTTGAAGAGACTTTATGTTCTCAGATTACCGAGGAGGACCCAGGAGGATTGTCTACTTCGTCCTGATTCCCTATGACACGATTCAGAAGCACAAGATCCATCCTATTTAAAACTCGGCACATTAGTTAGATAAAGGGAGATATTTTCTTTGGAAAAGCTGACTCACTATGTAAGGACAAAAGCTAGAATCTGTTAGTTAATTTAACCTTTATTTAACCAGATAAAAAACCCCACTGAGTCCAAGATCTCTTAAGGGTGACCTAGCCAAGAGGTCAGCAGCAAAAACCATGAAAAAACAGAAATGAAAGGTGCCAATATGCAGTATAAAGTACACATCCCTGTGAGTGAAAGGTGTCCTGTATAACATGCAGAAGTTTTAACATTAGTAACAATTTACAAACATAGGCTCGGTTCAAAGGTCTCATGCTGTTTATCCATCAGCACGGAACAGACGGCTAGAATTTAAGGCCCCGTTTACACAACAATAACCAAAAACAGTGTTTTCATTGCATTTGCGCCTTCTGTTTACACAAGAACTGTGCCTGGAGTGTCTAGATCTGCAAACTTCTGAAACCAAGATCCAGAGTGAAAAGTTTTGAAACATTTTCACATCATATCCGTGTAAACAGGAATCAGCGTTTCTAGAGAAAGCACAAACATGTGGGGCATGTTCAGCACTCTTTCACATAAGGCCTGAGCGCGCATCCCAGGAACAACAACAGCTTCAGGCTCCTGCGTCACTGTGCATCCACTCGCAATTGTTGTTCATGACTTCACCGGAAAACGAGAACATGTTGTAACACCACTGGTTCACTACAAACCAACATCGCCATCTATTGGCCTGGCACGCACGCTGCAGTGTTTTCAGTCACTCTCGCATCTTTGTGTTGACACGGGGCACTTAAAATGCAAAGGAAAAACCTTTCAGTTTCTAGTGACAATTAAGCTCTGAGAGTTTCAGATAAGTCTGTAGAGTTCCAGGCTGTGGGAGCAGCAAAAAAGAATGCTCTCTTCCCCAGTTCAGTTCTGACATGATGAACAGAGAGATGGAGAACATCACAGGGGCGGCTTTTCTGAGGAAAAATACATAAATATGATGGAACTAAGCCATGAAAAGTCTTACAAATAAGAGTCAGCCAGTGCATATATCTGCATGTACTTAAAGAAAGAGATATAAAAGAAATATGGACGGACCAGGAAGTGTCTCCATCAAGTATGGTAGAAGTAGGCTAAAGACAGGCCATGGACACATAAAAACTATTAATACATTATGTACAATGTGGAACCTCTATGACAAGACTGAGTAACTCTTTTGTCCCTCGGGTCATCAGACTGTCCAATTCCTTACTAGAGGAGAGGAGGACTAACAGGAAGACTGAAGACAGGAAGGAGCATCAGCCAGTTAGTAGCCAAATTTCTATTTTTATTTGTATTTCTGTTTATATCAATGTAGGAGCCAAAGTGAGCTTTAAGTTGATCATAATACATTCCTTCTTTTCTTATCAGTATGTGGGTGAGAAAGAGAAAGGGAGAGAGAGAGATGAGCTGGTGACCTAAGGGCTACATGAGAAGCTGAAGGAGAAGCCAGGGGAAGGCCTTCCTTATGAACAAGCAGCTGCAGCATCTGAGCATGGCTGAGGAAGGCACACAGCTTTTTGACCATATACTGTAAGCCGTGTACTGGTCCATGCAAAGACAATTGATTCAGATATTTTTTTGTTTTATTTGTGAACACATTTTTGGTCTGTAAACCACTACCTGCAATAAATGGTCAAAGGGACCAACTGGATCAACCTCTACTCCTCAGTTTTGTCTACATGCGTCAAGATTGAGATCTTACTCAGTCACCAGTAAGTGCAAAAAACAAAAGGGTTAAAAGCTTCTACAATCTATCTTTTTTGAATATATCTTTTTATGTGGTATAAATGGTGCTACTGCAATCTTAATTTCCCTGAGGGAGTCTTCCAAGTGGTTAAAGAAAGTTCTATCTAATCTGAAATAAAAAAACTCACCTTGTGTTAAATCAACTGTGTAGCACAGTGAGGGCGACACTGGATTCTGTTGACGACACACAGGCACGTCCATCTTCTCCACTTCATCTTCATTTGATTTGTTCTTTTCTGTTGCCCCTTTCTGTGCCCAGTTAAGCACTGACCACTCTCTAATCCCCAGGGTGGACAAGAACATGTTCTTACACACTTGTTTCCTTTGGCCGTCCACCAGCAGGTGATAACGATATGACACCGATCTCCTCGACTGAGGTCCCGCTGCCCGAGATCTTTCCACAGGCTCACGGTCGACCTGCTCTGCTACATACTGTCTCCTCTGTGCCCAGTTCATGTCCAGCCAGAACTTATTAAACAGAGTATTCCTGTCATCCTCGCTGATGTCATCACAAAGTCTGTTACAGGCCTTTTTGCACACAGTAGAGGTGCACCTTGGTCCCACTGCTCTGGGCTGTTTTGACACAAACTCGCCGTCTTTCTTACGTTTGCTCACGTACGCTTTGCCCTCCATCCTCAGCTGCTTCTGCTTGTTCTTCTTCCATTTTGACGGATCTGCAACTTTGGCTTTCTTTGTGTGAGCACCTGTCTTATTCAGATTGGTGTTTCCATTTTTACCAGCGGTATTCAGGAATGCTGAGAGAATAGAAACAAAAGAAAGGTGGTTTCATTTTCTATAAATTGTCTTAAAGGCAAAATAATGTTGAAATCTGGTACATTCAAAAAACTCTGCAATAAACAATGTTGATATATTAATTCAATGTACTACACAGAACACACCTATAAGATCTAATCCTTGTGTAGATGCAGACAAGGACCAGCTTTACTGCGCACACAATTTGGAAATGTCAAAGAACTGTTACTTACTGCACTGAAACTAAAACGGTTTAAAACTTTATCTGAGATCTTCAAAAAACAAAACAAGAGCCAATCCAGCTGTTGGTGAAAGCTGCTACTCTGCAAATGCCTATTTACTATATACCTACCAATATACCTTTTGTGACATTCCTAAAAGATGTAGGAAAACATATAATAGAAAAAATCTCACAAAATGGGAAGGGGCATAAATTATATTCAACATGACAACTATTTGTAAACTAGGCCTGTGCTTAAAATATCAATATGTCATGCACTCTTTAGGGATACGTGTATCGATACAGATTCTATAGATTCGATACAGCCTCAAATGTTTCGACAGTGGTTGTCAATACACTTTGGGTAATTTAACATTTCAACAACGGCACAGTACAAAGTAGAAACAATCTACATGATGAAGCACATGTTTAAATTAGAACTTAGGTCTACCATCTTTGAGGACATGAATTTAAGCTTCTTAAGTTGTTGAATTATTTAAAACTCATCCTTGCTCTTTTTCTTCTTGTTTTAAAAAACAAAAAAACAAGTGTAGTCAATGTTCACAATTTACATGTATTGGGATAAATATCGTTTCGTGGCCTCAGTGTTGGGATACGTATCGTATTATGAGGTTGCTGAAAATACCCAGCTGTATTGTAAACTATTCTAACATTACAAACTAATGAGTAAAACATGTAAAGCACATCACATTCTTTACTCCTCCTTTCATTAGATACCCTCTGCCTTCAAACCAGCATAAACTCTTATAACTATACTTGGACATAGTCAGGGGTTTTACAGATCATCATAGTATAGGTGTAATAAGCAGGTGCTAATAATAATAATTTAATTTTGTAAGTTGAAAACACAGTCATTAACTGAAACAGAAACCGCTTTTATTGGAGGCCTAGAACTGGTTTTAAAGCTGTCGAAGGTGGGGTTGTGGTTGAAGTCACAGGCCATACACAATGGTAAAATAGAGCACAGCAACAAGACATAGGATAGTTATACAATTTATATAATATTTCAAGATGTTCCTTTCAAGATCTTTAGAAGGAGTCAATAAGGGCGATGTTGTAAAACAAAGTGGTCAGCCTTGGACGCAGCAGATGAAAGACACATAAAGGCTGCTCCCCTGATCCCTAATGGGCTGCTCATTTTTTGGCAAAAATCATTATCACTGGGGTGCTGGTTTGGCGGAGTGGTTATCAACCATGCACGTCCCATGTACATTCTTCTGCTGGTTTGGCCTGTAGCCAGTTTGCAGAGTGTCTTCCCCTACTCTCTGACCCCCTTTCACAAGCCTATCCACTGTCTATAAAGGCACAAAATGCCCAAAAAATACATTTAAAAATCATTATCACAAGTATTTTCACCGATATCAAGATCACGATATCTATATTTTTGTTCTCTAAACAGAATACCCTTTACTGTCATTTACTGAATGTACAATGAGACTGGAGAGCTTCTCCTTTTCAGTACAAACAGATAGTTGTAAATAAAGTATAACGCACAAAATACATAAAAGATTAAATCCTACAGGACGGTGCAATTGACTTTATGCACAAATATAAGATAAGAAAAAGGGATAAATATTAAGAGTGTATAAAAATGAAACAAAATGTAGCAATGTATGTACAGGATGGTGTCATATTTACAGTTGAATATTCTTGTGTGTGAATGTCAAAGTTTGCTGAATTACAAATCAGGATCAAATTCCTCTTAATTTACTCTTTTCTAAACTTGTTTAATCATTCCACCATAATGTAACTTACCACAGCCAGCATTAAGAGGACCTGTGCTCTGTGACAGAAACTCAGAAATCTCCTGAGGCTCTTCCATCATCACTGAGTTAGAAATCCCTCTGGACAGCCCATCAGATTTTCTACCTGTATCTACAGAGACAAAAAAACATAAACGTAAATTAAAACAGTTAAAATCAATTAACACAGTATTTAAATGTACAGTTTTACTTCCTAAGCTCACCAAA